>CM024762.1:85254220-85454220 GCA_014218235.1 Colocasia esculenta
TGAGGAAAAAAGATGAACAAGGATTTGTGGACTCGGTGACTATTCTCGACTTCCATCCTTCGGGACGATCAAGGTAGTGAAGATGTGATGGATCATCCGGATCAAGGGAGGAAAGGAGTTGGCGTTGAGACGAGCAAGCTCCTTGGTAGTGTCATAAGGTTCAACGTGAGAAGCTCATAGTACTCAGAGCAGCAGAGGGATTGTAGTTGAAGATTTCAACTCCTGAGTTTGGAATTTCAGGGCTGTGGAGAGAAGATTTGCGGTGAGGCGAAAACGAGTGCCTTTCACCGAAGAGTAGATATCTCCCTGATCGGAAAGCCCTAAGTTAGTGTAGAACTCGGATACGGCAGTTGGAGAGTATTGCAAGTGGGAGTATAAGAAGGATGTCCACCCTTGAGTGTCAAAATAAGGTAGGAGTGAGGGGAAATCGGTGCTAAGGACTCGAAGTCCACATACCTGGATTGGACAATCTTCTTGAATTTGCCGTTGGGTCGGATAAGACGGAGACCTTGAGGAACGATGAGTTCCGGCAAACCGATCCTCACGATGCTTGCTGCGGCGTTCAGAAGGAGCCCTGGAGCTTTCTCCGGCGTCCGTCGGAGCGCGACGACGGCGAGCGAGAAGCTTCGATTGGGTGCCATCGCAGGAGGAAGGATGAGAATGGTGTGAAGGGAGAGTGGCGGGATCCCAGACGAGGAGCAGGATCGTCGGAGACGGGCCCTGAAGGGGGAAAGGGAGGGGTTTGGAGAGGAGGAGGAGGGGAACAAGAGAGGAGGGGTTTAAAAGGGTCGTGGTGGCCTTAGAATGGACTTGGAGGGTTTTAAAGGAAGGCCCACAAAAAGGAGGTGAACCGGCGCGAGGGTTTTTTGAAAAAATGGATCTGGGCCGTCGTCTGTCGACAGATGCAGTCTATCTGTCGACAGATAGCTCCTTTTTGGTGAAAACTTGATTTTTGTCAAAATTTTTCAAAGGGACAAGTGTTCATTGTTGTTTTAAGGCAAAATGGGTGTAGGTGCAAGACAAAAATCCATATCCATTAAGATGAAGACATGACACAATCTAAAAAGATTTGAATTAAAAATGATAAGATCTTTAAGTAGATCATGAGGAAACACATTTCACAAAAGCCAGTGAAAATTAAATAACTCTTTGATTAAGGCCGTGAAGACAAACATGCATTTAAATAGAGATGATAGTCAGATAACAATGAATTAAATGCCCCACAAGAATGTCTTACCGAAGAAACACATTGGACTTGACAAAAAATTTCGGAGGCTTCACTCTATTTCTGGTATGATCTTGGAAGATTAAGCAACGAAGATGGAAAAGAGTGGCAATGAGGAGCACTTTCACTTTTTCATGTGAAGGTAGACATTTGTGATGCCAATACCCCCAGTTACTCAATGTGAGTGTCCATCAAGCCATTGTATAGAGATAATGAAACAACCTTTTGACGCGAAGACTGACATTTGTGATGCCCATGTCCCCGGTTACTTAGTGATTTTCATCATTGCTCTACCTCCATCCCACAAATGAAAAACAAATTTGTTGATTGAACTGAAGAAATAGGTAGCTTTTCTCCATTTTTTTTTTTTTTTTTTTTTGCTTTTTGTCAAGTACATGAGATTTCTTTAGGCAAGTTGTAATGTGGAACATAAATTCAAGAGTTTTCTGATTTTTCAAATCATTTTAGATTCATGTTTAACGACAAGGGAGTTATTCAAAGGAGATGGTTAAAAATCATTTGGTTTGCTCATTATGTTCAAAATGATCTAAAAAGACCTTAATCAGGTCATGCATCAAACAACATTTAGACTTGGTTCATGACTTCGACATGAAGTGGATATGAAGGGTTATATTGCACACAAACAAACCAAGGTTTACCTTTAAATCAATTAAGGAACACTTTTTTGAAAAGTATGAAGAAGGATTTGAAAAATAAAGAAGAATGGGTGTATCTGTCGACAGAAGAAGTCTGTCTGTCGACAGATGCACACAGACTGAGGAATTGAAGTTTCTGCCAGAACAAGACTGATTGAATCTGTCGACAGATGGAATGTGTCTGTTGACAGATAGGAACAGAGTGGATTTTTCTTGTTTCAGATTGATTGCACTTTGAGTTCAAGGAAGTGAGAATTCAACAAGTAGATGTATGAGGAGTTTCCTCAAAGATACTCATCTATCCTTAACTCACTCCCCCATAGTGTGTGCACGTGTTGACACAACATCTAAGCAAGGATTCACACAAGCACTTGATACAAGACAAACATGTCATGAAAGGAAGGTCATACACAAGCACATGGTCACAGAAAAAACATTGTCTCATGGAGTTAACCTGATAAAATGTAAGGAAACTAAAAATCCTATGTGAAGTACAGGACCTTTATATGTAATGGGACTATGGATACTTGGCGGAGAATATTCCTCACGCATGATGATAGTTTCCAAACAAGCCGAACTTGTTCTTCCACAGTTCACATTTGATATACCACATAGTCATTCACACATAAAGAGCATGTACTCCAATATGGAGAGTTAGTTTCATTGCATTTTACACAAACCCAATTCTCTTCTTAAGGATGTGAATCTATCTTCAGACAGGGGTTTGGTGAAAATATCAGCCAATTGCTGATTGAAGATCCTAGTGATGTTCCTTCATCCTCTTTTTCAGTCCTGTTAATATTCAAACAGTTAGATTTGGCATAGTCTCATCAAAGATGACATGTGGAGTTTTTCCACAGTTGCGTGTTTTATTGTTAAACACCCTATATGCCCTAGAGTGTTCTGAGTAGCCTAGAAAAAACACCTTGATCACTTTTGCTTCAAATTTATCTAAATCAGATTATCATTGTTGTGAATAAATACCTTTGAGCCAAAAAACTCGGAAGTACCCAAGGTTGGGTTTTTTACCTTTCAATAACTGGTAGGGGGTTTTCTTTATCACAGGTCTTACCATGGCTCTGTTTAGAATGTAGCACGAAGTGTTCACTGCTTCTGTCCAAAACCTTTTGGAGAGTTGGCCTTCAGAAGAACCAGAGAGTGCGAGCCATTTCCACCAATGTTCGGTTTTCCTCTCCACTACTCCATTTTTGTCTGGAGTCCTTGGGGAAGAGAACAGATGTTCAATTCCTTGGTGCCTGCAAAAATCAGAAAATGCATTGTATCAAATTCTCCCCGTGATCGGTGCGGATTGAACATATTTTATTCACATTGCCATGCTCAATCTTGTTAAAGAATCTTGGAAGATTGTGAGTGTTTCACTTTTGTGTGCCAAGAATTTCACCCATGTGAACCTAGAGAAATCATCTACAATGACAAAACCAAAACGTTTGCCATTGAGACTTAAAGTTCTAGTTGGTCCAAACAGTCCATGTGCAACAGTTCAAATGGTTTAGATGTGCTTACCGGTGCTTTAGATTTGAAAGACTTCCGGGTTTGTTTTCCCTGTGCACATGCATCACAAAAACTTTCGTTGTTGCTAAAAGAGATGTCAGGAAGTCCACTTACCATTTGAGCTTCATGATCTTGTGCAACACGTTGTAGCTCGCATGGCCAAGCCTACGATGCCACAAGGTCAATTCATCCTGTCTATTTGCAACAAGACACAAGTTGTCATTTTCTGGATCATCTAAATCAACTAAGTAAATGTTATTCACTCTTTTCCAGAAAATTTTACACTTCCTGTTTCTTTATCAACAATTTGACATGAATTTGATTCAAAAATGACGTTGTGACCTCTATCACATAATTGACTTATGCTAAGCAAATTGTGATTAAGGCCATCAACCAACAGTACATTTTCAATTGAATTGGAGGAACACTTACCAACATTACCTGTGCCAATGATTTGGCCTTTGTTGTTACCTCCAAAAATGACTTGTCCTCCGTCTTTCTCCACTAGGAAACAGAATTTACCTTTGTCGCCCGTCATGTGCCTCGAACAGCCGCTATCCAAGTACCATTTGTTTTGATGTTGGGCTGCTAGGCATTCCTGCATATGTGGATCAGACAAGAGGTTTTGGTACCCAAATTACTTTGGGTCCCAAAATTTCATTCATGCAACAAAGTAGATGTTTAGGAATCCAAACTTGTTTGACTTTTGTTTCTTTGGATTATTCCAACATTGTTTTTCATCATGACCAATCTTTTTACACACATTGCATGAAGGAATTTTCTTTTCAATTTTCTGTTGCTTGATAGACTGTTTATTCATTGAAACTGTTCTTGTCTGTCGACAGGCACCATTGTATCTGTCGACAGGTGGCTTTTTCTTTTGTTTGTTGGGAACATTTTGTTTGTGTAATATTGGCTTGGTCTGAGACTTTCTTGAATTATGCTTTGTGGGAGCATGCTTGCTTGTGCTTGGGCTAGAATCAATAAAGGAGTGATCAATGATTCTCCTATTTTCTTTTGTTTGACTGGTTGATATCCTAACCCATGCTTGGTTACATGTATTTTGGTGCCCAAAACTGCATCTAGATTTTGCTTCCCTTTTACAAATTTCATTAAGTCCTCAGATTTTTCTTTCAATTCCTTTTCAGTTTGTTCCAACTTTTTCTTTGTTTCCAATTGTTCTTCTTGAAGGAATTCAATAGAATGGCTTAAACAGTCTTTTCTTTTTGTGTTTCTTGCAATTTCATTTTCAAGCAATCCATTTCTTCATTATGAGTCTTTTCATCAACTTTCATCATTTCTAATTCTTTTGTCAGGAATGCAATTCGTTCATCATTGTTCTTATCATGCACAAGGGAGTTGCATTTCTTTTTTAATGCTCTATTCTCAGATCTATATTCACGAAATTTTTCAAATAAAGTAGTGTATGCTTCCTCCCATTCACTTGCAGTGAAATCATCAAATGAGAAATTTACCTCGCTGGAGTCATCACTCCTGGCCATCAAGCATTTCACTTCTTCATCATCGGATGTTTCTTGTGCATCTTCATCTTCATCTTCATCACTCCAGGTGGCCAACATTGCTTTGGCCTTTTGGAGGTGAATTTGTCTTTCTTCAGCTTCTTCTTGAGTTCCGGGCATTCTCCTCTCATATGCCCCTGTTTCTTGCATTCATAACAAACAATGTCAGATTTTTTGTTTGACTCATATTTCTGTGAAAAATTTTTCTTAGGAAAGGATTTGGAATTACCTGTTTCTCTCCTCTTGAACTTCAAAAATTTCTTGAATTGTCTAGTGAGCATTGCCATTTCACCATCATCACTCTCACTAGATGTTTCTTGCTCATCACTATCTTGTTGAATAGATTTCTTGGAGCTTGTTGATGTTTTATTGGATGCTTTTAAAGCAATTGACTTTCTAGGATTTTCTTCTAATTCTTTTCTTTTGATGTTGATTTCATATGTCATTAGAGAGCCAATTAGTTCATCCAATTTCATTTTGGAAAGGTCTTTGGAATCCTCAATGACAGTGGCCTTAGTATTCCAAGATGAAGTAAGAGATCGAAGGATCTTTCTCACTAAGTCACTTTCAGAGTATTCCTTCTTAAGACCTTTTAGCCCGTTAACTATTAGCATGAATCTTGCAAACATGTCTGATATGGTTTCATCAGTTTTCATCTTGAACATTTCATATTCAGACACTAACATGCTAACTTTAGTTTCCCTTACCTCGGACGTACCTTCGTAGATAAGTTCAAGCTTGTCCCACATCTCTTTTGCTGTCGAGCATGTGGAGACTCTTGAGAACTCCTTTGGATGCACCGCACATTGCATCATGTTTAGTGCACTCCAGTTGAGAGTTCCCTTGGCTATTTGGTCTTTCGTCCAGGTGTCTTCGTCCTCGGGCAATACATATGGTCCTTTGCTGACTATCTTCCACAGCTCGTAGTTTTGAGCTCTCAAAAATACCTGCATACGATTTTTCCAATAGAATAGTCAGTGCCATCAAAATAGGGTGGCCTGGTTACTGAATGTCCCTCGGCCATATACCCTTTGCTAGAATCCATAAGATCGAAAATCTCCTGATCGCTAGATCAAATTACAAAAAGCTGTAAATCGGAGAAACCCGCTCTGATACCAATTGAAGAGTTATGCGGAAGTACACAATACGGTAATCTAGAAGGGGGGGGTTGAATAGATTACGGCAATTTTAAACTATTGATGGCTTCTTTTCGATGCTACAGCGATCTTAATGAAATTTGATTCAAATTCAATTAAGTGTGAGACCGCTTGAGTTGATTTAAGAGAAACAGGGAATCAAACGTGCGTATGAACACCGTGCCTACCAATCATCTATCGCAAAACGCGAACAAACCACAGAACACGATGATTTAAGGTGGTTCGGAGTACACAACTCGTGTATCCTACATCCACCGTCCACACACACACGCAGAAACGACTGCTTATGAGCGAGTTCAACACTACAACTCAAACACACACACGTTGTCTGATGAAACACGATCAGAACAACCACAAATACGTGAATCAAGCACAAGGGATGCTCGAAACACAACCACACACACACACGATTGGATGGAAATTATGAAATGGAGAAGAATTGGGAATTAGGGAACAAATCCAGTTGGAATTCTTCTCGTGGATCGTCCAAACGCTCTTCAAACTTCGATTGGATGTAGATTGATCGATGTAGAAGGTTGAATTGATGACGATCCGGCTTCAGCTCCGCATAGATAGTGATTCCACGTCGATCTGGGCGGAAAGTTGAAGCAGAGCAGCAATTTGGGCTTTTCCTCTTGGTCCCTTGGAGGCTCTTGGATGGGAGGCTGCTCTCTGCGAAATTGGCTCCAAAAGGATGCTTATATAGTGTTAGGTAAAGGTGGGGGTCGTGGAGGAAGGAAACACCCAAGTGGGGCCGGATTGGAAACCCAAAATCTGAAGTTTCCGTCGGCTGTCGACAGGTGCACTTGCATCTGTCGACAGGCAGACTCAGGCTGAGAACTGGGTTTCAGGAAAATGAGTTTCTGAGTGTATCTGTCGACAGGCAGTTTTCATCTGTCGACAGATGCACTCAGGAATAGAAAACCTGAGCTCTGTCCTGGGTTGTCTGTGTGTATCTGTCGACAGGTACATTGCATCTGTCGACAGATGCACTCAGAGATGCAAACCTGAGTTCTGTCTGAGAATGACTGTGTGAATCTGTCGACAGGCGGTTTGCATCTGTCGACAGATGCACCTCTTTGACAGATTTTTGTGCCTTTTGCTCATCTTTTCAATGCCTCTTCAAAGTTCCATCTTTCATGCTTGTACACCTACATGCAAATACATTGTTAGTGATGTACATTGTATGATTTAGCAATGTTTAACTCAATCACTTTCATGGTGTTTTCATGTTAGTTAACACATCAATTTTGCATTAAATCAATGTTCAAGAATGTTAATGTGAATTAATGTGATCATCAAAAACATGATATATGGAAAACCCAACATTCACTTGCTAACATACTGCACATCTTTCTATAAATTCTGCAATTTCTTTCTTCATATTAGGCCACTAGAAATGCTTCTTCAAATCTTGATACATCTTGGTACTGCCTCGATGGATGGTGCATCTGGACTTGTGAGCTTCCTCTAACACTTTCTGTCTGACCTCAGCATCTGCTGGCACATACAACCGACCCTTAAGTCTGACCACACTATCATCATCAAGTGTAACCTCCTCCATTCTCACAATATCAAATAAAATTTCATCTGTTCTCTGCGCTTCACTATCTTCCAATACAAGGAGGGCTCCACTACACTGTTTGCTAACACTGCTCGCCGCTGACTATTTGGAACAAATAATGAATTCTTTGCCACATCCTCATTTAGTTTCCATTCTCTGATCATCATCTGATTCATAACTACCTTTCTGCTCAGTGAATCTGCTACAACATTAGCTCTACCCGGATGATATGCTAAGCTGAAATCATAATCTTTTAAATATTCCATCCACCTACATTGCCTCAAAGTCAAATCTTTCTGGGAGAAGATGTACTTCAAGCTCTTCTGATCAGTGAATATCTCAAATCTTTCACCATACAATTAATGCCGCCAAATCTTCAGTGCAAACACAACTGCTGCCAGCTCTAAATCATGTGTCGGATAATTCTCTTGATGCCCTTTCAACTGCCTGGATGCATAGGCTACCACCTTTCCATGCTGCATTAATACTGCTCCCAAACCTCTTCTAGACACATCTGTATACAATACAAATCCACCACTGCCTGATGGAATCTCCAATATAGGTGCTGTGGTAAGCCTCTTCTTCAACTCTGCAAAACTGCGCCTACAATCTGAAGACCATACAAATGGTACTCCTTTCCTTGTCAATCTTATCATTGGTGCTGCAATCTTCGAGAAATCCTGAATGAACCGCCTGTAACAACCTACCAAACCAAGAAAACTTATGATTTCTAACACTGTCTTCGGTTCTTCCCACTTCATCACTGCCTCTACCTTGGTCGGATCAACTGCAACACCTTCACCTGATATCACATGACCCAGAAACTAAATCTCTTTCAGCCAGAACTCACATTTGCTGAACATGGCATACAATTGATGATCCCGCAAAGTCTGCAATGTAATCCTCAAGTGCGCTGCATGTTCCTCTTTTGATGCTGAATACACCAATATATCATCAATAAATACCACTATAAACTGATCCAGATAGGGGTGAAATATCATGTTCCTCAAATTCATAAATGCTGTCGGCGCATTAGTCAACCCAAATGGCATAACAACAAACTCATAATGCCCATATCTGGTCCTGAAAACTGTCTTGTCAATGTCTTCTTCCTTAATCCTCAGCTGGTGATATCCTAACCTCAAATCAATCTTGGAAAATACTCTGGATGACTGAATCTGATCAAACTAATCATCTATTCTGGGAAGTGGGTATTTGTTCTTAATTTTAACCTTGTTCAACTGCTTGTAATCTATACACATTCTCAAGCTGCCATCTTTCTTTCTGACAAATAACACTGGTGCTCCCCATGGCGAATGACTGGGTCTAATGAAGCCTTTCTCTAACAATTCCTGTAATTACTTCTTCAATTCCTTCAGCACTGAAGGTGCCATTCTGTAAGGTGCCTTTGAGATGAGCATACTGCTTAGCTGTAACTCAACTGTAAAATCCACCTCCCTGCGTAGAGCCAACCCTGGAAACTCCTCTGGAAACACATATGCAAATTCTCTGACTACTGTTACCGTGTCTATAGACTTACCAGACTCAACTAGACTAACTGAAGCAAGGTACGCTACATAGCCCGCATTAATCAACCTTCTAGCCCTAGGTGCAGAAATAATAAACATAGGATTGTAGAAGGGCATACCTTGAAACTAAAACATTTCTCCACCAGGTCTGCAAAATCTGACTCTCTTCTTTCTACAATCCACCAATGCCCCATAGGCTTCCAACCAATCCATTCCCAAATTCCCAAAATCACATCATAATCTTTCAACAAAAGTGCATACAGTCTTACTGGCATATGATTCCCCTGAATTACTATCGGAACCGCATCTAAGTAACAGGAAGTAAGCATAAACCCACCAGAGGGAACCTCTACAATCAACTCACACTGCCTTTCTTCTAACGAATGTACCATGCTATCCATGAAATCCTCGGAAATAAACGAATGCGAAGCACCCAAATCAATCAACACTCTAGCAGAAAATTCATAAAGAGGTAATATACCTTCAATTAGGTTGGATGCCTCTGCCTGAGCTCTAGTGACAACCATAACTCGACCTCGCCCTCTCTGGAAGGGTGCACCTCTGCCTCGCTCTGCTGCTGGCTGCTGGAATGGCTACTGCTGCTGTTGTGCTCCTCGACGATAACTGTACTTTCGAGGATGCGGACAATTTCTGGCTAAAAGCCCTGGCTGACCACCTGTATAACACCTAAAGCATGGAAAAGCTGTGGGCTGCTCTGTTGTGCTCTGCTGCAACTCCTCTGGAGCTGGCCTGAAACCTCGGCACTGCTGATAACCCTGCTGAAATCCCTGCTGTCTGCCACCACCTCCTCATCCTCCTCTAAATATATTCTTTAGCTTGTTACCCCACTTGGCAAATCTAGATGATGATGAAGCTCCTGAGGGTGTCTTACCCTTGCTGATACCTGTAGACTGCTGAGGAAGCCGAAAATTGCCTGAACCTCATGACTGAGACTGCCTAGCCTGAACAGTCCTCTCAGGTATGGCTACTCTCTACGTTGCTTCTTCCACTGTCCTGCACATGAGAGGAATCACTGATTCTGGTTGCAAACCTCTAATGAAATACTCCACTACCATCGCATTATCAGTGACAAAATATGGGGCATATCTGTTCAACGCCATAAACCTCATCTGGTACTCAAACACAGACATATTCCCCTGCTGCAAAGTCTTAAACTGCTCCCTCTTTGCCTATTGTATCTAAACTGGGAAGAAAGTGTCGTTGAATACCGTCAAAAACTCTGGCCTGGTGATGGTGTCCTCTGTCCTCCCTGCAAACACTGTCTGTGTAGCAACTTGATATTTTAAATAATTAAATAAATAGAAATAATGGGAGAAATGAATTAAGTAAAACCCAATAAACATCAAATAGTAATGGGCTTGTTATATTGGTTCACTTAAAGGCTAATGGGCCAAGCTAGGAGTTAGATTATGGGTTGAGAGGAAAATACCCAAGAAATTCGTCACCCTAATTACATAGAAAATAGGAAAGGGTAAATTAGGGTTTAAAAGTATGGCAATTAGCCATGAATGGCAAGCCAAATCATCACCCACCATAGCAGCAACCTTCTAAAGGGTTTTCCACTCCAATTGGGAGGGGAGATCACCAAAACATGGAAGGGAAGAGCTGGAAATCGCATCCCACCTTTCCTAGTTACACTAGGACATGGAAAAACCCTAAACATATAAGAACTCATCCTAAAACTAAAGGTAAAGGTTCACACACTGCTGGGGTCGTGGGAGGCAGAGCTAGGGCATCAGGAACGAAGGAGAATGGCTGGAGAAGGGAGCTTCTTCCCCAACCATGCTCTACTGCGACCTGTGCACAACCCAAACTTTAAGCTTCACAAAAGTAGGTATTCTCGGGCCAAAGATCAATCTATATCATCCTATCTGGTAGTGCAACTTGTCTACTTTCGTTTGCAAGTGTTTTGGCCCAATTCCATCATGTAATCGTCGAGTTATAAGCGTTTTCCTATCGTTGCGCATATCTATCCCGTTTCTTGTTCATGCTTGTTTACACGTCTTACGAGACCAAATTGATTTGGTCCAAAGGCATAGATCTCTTCTACTTGATGTCCACTACAAGTTCCATGTTCATCACTTTGTCCATGTGCCTTAGTTTGAGAGATATAAGTGTTTCATGATGATCGTTACATGTTCCTACGTTTTTTCTGCATTTTCGGTCTGGAGCTTGAATCGCGACCGCTACAGGTGATGCGATTCAAGTGACTGGTATCGTGCCGACCTCCGCCGTCACGATTACCTGAAGGCGACAAGCCAAGTCGACGCATTTTGGGCACGTCCTACGCCTCAAACTTTGTGCCGTTGACCTGTTAGACGACCGCTGAAACCCGACCGCTAAGTGTAATCACGGGATTAGATCCCCAAAGATGATGATTAAAAGTAAGGAAAAGAGACCGTGATCGCCACTAAAGCAGTTGCATGATTATGTATGACGAAGGAAGATGCTAACTACTTTGGAAAAGGAAGAAAAAGTGCAGAAGGGTACCTGGTCCTGTGAATGCGATAGGCCCGGTGTCACCTTATGTGAACGCGACAATGATGGTGCCGCCTTCCGGTTCTCTGAACGTGACGCACCGTCCGTCGCCTTCTTCAGATTGGGACCAGATTGACGTCACCTTCTGCAACTGAAGATGAAGATTGTGGGTTCTCTTCTTCCTGCTCCTCAGGCGGCCAAGGGGCAAGAGCCTCATGTTGCTACTGTCTTCTAACACCTGCCAAGAAGATCAAAACAATAAAACACCCATTAGAAATTCGTTTTAGGTAAAATCTATCCGAAAACAAAGAGTAAACATGAACTAATTGGGAGGAACTCATGTGGGGTGGGGTTTTAACCCCTTTGGGTGATTAAATACGGTGTGTGTGTGGTGTTCTAATGCAAATCTACAAAAGAAAACGATCTAACAATGCATGTATGAAGAGAAAGGATGAAAAAGGAGAGAGAGAAAGTGTAGATGAGGAGAAAACACCCTAGGGGGCACTTCCTGGTCGTTTGGAGGCTGAGAGCTCTTCTGAGAACTCGTAGCTCTCTGGGAGAGGAAGAAGCAGACCCGGCCTTGCCCTAAACGATGCTCTATGAAGGGATTTATACCCCATTATTCCTGAATGGGCTGAGAGGAGAATAATAGGCAATGGTCTGAATTTGGGTAGGTGTACTCGGGCAAGGGGAATCAGAACTCGGAAAGGACCTTCTAAACAGGGTCTCCTCCGAATTTGGAAGGATTTGGATGCCTCTAGACCCACTAAAATATGGACTATTCATCAATAGCAAGGGTCCAAGTCGGGTTAGGAAAGGGTACGTTGCATGGAAACCAGAACGTGACAGCCTCCTCGTCGCTACCAGGTCGCGACGCCTCGATACTCGCCATCCATAGAAGGAAACCTTTTAAGCATTTTCTGGCGATTTTTCATGGAATTAAAATGCCAAATGAGAACGTGACGTATCGAGGTGTCACCCTCTTAAGATGATCGATTCTAGCTTGAAGGCAAATCGGTGTGGGTATGAATGTGACATGAATAGTGTCATCTTCTAAATGAGAATGTGACAGGGCTATTGTCGCCTTCCATAACTTTCAGCATATAGCCCAATCAAAATGTCTGATCTCCTTGCATGGGTATCAGATTGACGTGCAATTTGAAGCGTTGAACTCCTAACTCAGAGAGTTATGAGATACTAACGAAGACTGATTGATGTGACCAAGAAGAACCCACCAGAGCGATGAACTAATGAGAAAGACGCCATGATCGAATAAAACCAGCTAGGTGATGATGAGCCAACGTGGGGCATCAATGATATAAGAAGGAATTTGGCTCCACTTATGGGCCAAAAATGGGTGTCTACAGATTGCCTCTCCTTGATGCCTGCTTTGCAAGGGAGTGGAGTGATAGTGAAGCAGAGATGGCATGAACTGATGATGTAGCGGAATGAGATGAAAAGCGGGCATCAAGGTAAAGAGACACCCATTCTGAGCAAATAAGCAGCGAGAATTATCCGGTGATCTTCGAAGATGGCTGGAACAGGATGCAAGGATGGTTCAAATTCGGGGACGAATAAAGATCAAAAGAAAAGAAATGATCAACCTCTTGATTCAAGAGGTACCCTGGCTATCTTTAGCTTGCAGGTTTCGTTCATTAAGGGATAGTGCTGCCCGGCGGGTCGATTCGACTCTGGCCTTTGAGCGATTCACGACTAATGAGCAGATCAGATGGAAAAGGAATGACTGATATAATGAATGGGGACGAGAGGAATCTGAATAAGAATCATACTGGTGAACTGGACTGAGCAACTAGCTCGAAGAAGACTTTCAAATTCGAAATGGAATGAAATTCTTGTCTTGGGAAATGAAGTTCTGGTTGAAACATCATCGTGAAGTTGGCTTTAACTAATCATGAGGCATGAAGTTCAAAGATCCTAAATGATGCATGCTGGGCTAAAAGAAAAGAAATCATGAAATAAAATGCAAAGAAAAGGAGAAAATAACAAATACTCAAGGATAATATTGCTAGACAAATGAACAAGGGTCAAGACACTCCGCATCCCCGACATACGATAGAATCCATCATCCCCAAGCCATACCATCTAACGGCCTATCCAACGATTAACAGTGTGCACCTAGATCATCCTTGTTTTTAGTGAAGGGGAACTCAGATCCTGGAACACATTGAGAACCAGCCGGTCCTTGAGATGATATAGTAGGGTAGATACCATATAGTAATGCAGGGATTAAGGATAGAAATACTTACATGAACTTACCTAACAGACTGTCCTTTGATTTTTTTGATTTTTTCAATTTATTTTTTCGATTTTTATGAATTTTCTGCATTTTATATTTTTTTTTATTTTCACAATATAAAGCAATAAAGATAACAATATACAACTTAGAATGCACCAAAACAATTGAAAGGCTTAAAGCATACGTGCAAACATATCTCAAAGTGGCAATAGAACTCACAAGAATGCAAAGGAATTAGCCAACAAAACTCAAACATTGAACGCGGCAGTATGATCGTCGCTACCTTAAATGAATGCGACGATATCTTTATCGCGACCAGGTGGCGAAGTGTTGATACATCGCGATCACAGGTTTTGCGCCCAGAACACAAAAGGCAACCTGAGAACTCCATGTTTGCTTCTCACTTGGACTCTTAAGGCTTCCTAGTCTGGGTTTAACTCCCACTAACCCTTCTAAACCCTCTCCCACCATGAATAGGAGTTCTAAAGGTCTATAAATAAGGGGGGAGAGGTCCAAATTCGAAGTTCACCCTCTCTCTTCTTCTCTTCAAGCCCCCAAGTCTCCCATGGCCATGAAGAGAGCTCCAAGTACTCCCATGGGTGAAGAGGCTTCCTATGGAGGTCCCAAGCGCGCTCGGACATCCTTCAGCGAGCTCCTGAGGTTGACGGAGGTCCCCATTCATCTAAGTCGCAATGGCAATGTAAGAGAGGTATGTAAGATGAGCTTTTCAATTTTCAGTGATTTTCAACTTTGAATTTCTACATTAATTCATGTTCTTCTTCTTCTCCTCTCTTTTCTTTTTCTTCTTCTCCTCTAGCTCTTTCCCAGCTCTCGCCGATACTCTAAGCTCACGTAGATAGCACCCATGATCAAAGCTCTACTCATGCATGTGATCAGCACATTGAGAGAGTGTGTTTGGGGCGTATCTTGATAGTCGCCCATAACTATCATTACATTTCCTTTGATTGGCATAGCATCATTGTTTTGATCGAGCTTTGGCACCCACAAACTCACACTTTTCTTTTCCCAAAATTTGAGGCCACCGTTCTTCTTGAGGAGGTTGAAGCATTCATGGCCCTACCCAAGACTACAAGGGGAGATGAGCAGAAAATTAGTTACACCGTTGAGCCCATTAACCCAAAACTCATCCTAGGTGAATTCATGATGGATCCCGGAGATGTGTATACCATGATTAGCCCTCAACATATTCACCTAGTTCCCTTATCTAAGTGGGTCATATCACATTGCAAGAATAAGTGCGGGAACTACCAAGAGATAGCCAAAGACGTGGCTATATGCTTGTGCGGGGTGGTACTCTTCCCGTCTGGGGATCACCTCTTAGGTCATGCGAACTTTAGCGCCATTAGCAGGGTATGGCAAGGACTCTCCCTCTCTCATGCGGTTTTGGCCTATCTCTATGCGGGACTCACATCGGCGGCTACGGGAGGCCCACTCTATGACACTATGATCCTTTTGGAGTGCTGGTTGGGAGTGAGGATAAAATTCAAACTTGTAGAAAATCCCACTACAGAAAGCCGGATCTTTGGGTGCCAACCATTGTGCTTCATCGGCGGAGCGGCCAAATTCTCCGATCGTGTTGTGTGCAAGACAGCAGATAAGAAAACTCAGAGTGCATGGCGGCTATACCTCAACACACTTTTGATAGAGCACTTCGCCATGGACATAGTGGCGCTACGCGAAGTGGACATACGGCTTCCCCTTGGGCATGGATTGGACTTACAACTCGTGGGGAACATGGCGATGGTTCTCTACAACCCACACAGGTGCTATCTTTAGATCGGGAAGCCAAGGACAAAGCTACTTCAACCACCGCACTTGCCTCCTATGAAAGCGAGATGCCTGGGAAATTCGGAGGACGAGCAGGCTGTGCGGAGAGCGGTAGTGATGTGGCGCGTGTGTGCCACTCACGCCCTACCACCCACGGTGCACGAGGAGCGCGAGACATATTTGGTGTACCTCAGGGAGTATAGAGAGATCTGGCCACGTGGGGACCGAGAACTTGCAAGAGAGACCTGATTGTATTTTTTGGAGATTTTTGGGAGATTTGATGTATTGAGAAGATGAAAGTGATGTATCAGACATTTTATGATGATTTTCAGCTTTTATTTGATGTATTCATTTGAGATTTACAATGAAAATACAGATTGTTAGGAGTTCTATGAATAAACTGAGAAGGCAACATCATGAGCGTCGCGACCTAGAAAGCGACAAGTCAACTGTCGCGACCACATCATGAACATGACGGTGTGTTCTTCGCGACCTAAACAAAATGCAATGGATTCATTGTCGCGATCACAGGAGCGAGGTAGTTTGAATTTGGGGCCCCACGCACCTCTTTCTCTTTCCCTCTTTCACTCTTCTCTCTCTTCTCTCACCTTCCTTCTCTGGCGACAGAGATCTCCCCCCTTTTTCTTCCTTCTCTGACAATCCCCAAACGGCGGTGGCAGTGATCGCTCCTTCTCTTCTCTCTCCTTCTTCTAGTCTTCTTCCTCTTCTTCTTTCTCTTCACTCCTCGATGGCTAAGGCAATGGAGGGCGGTGAAGGTGGTGACGGTGACCGGCGGGCGAGGTCCAAAAGGACCATCAACCGGCGGCGGACGGACGAGGGACCATCCACGGCGACGGGGGAGGGAGCTCTGGCCCTCCCCATGGAGGTGGACCCCATGGAAGGTCCGGGCGAGGAGGAACCGGATGGCCCCAAGAAGGTAGGCCAAAACTTAATCCCCTGTGTGGTTTTGATATATGGAATGGGGTGGACAGGGGTGCTGAGCACCTGTGTAGGGCTTTGGCACAAGGTGGAACGGCTGGGGAACGGCTACTGGCCGCCCTCGGTCACCCTGTGAACGCGACAGGTTGCCTGTCGCATTACTAGGGTGAACACGACACCCCGGGTGTCGCGTTCAGAAGACGACGGTCGACCCATCGCCTTTAGAAAGTTGAATGCGACGCCCGTTGTGTCGCTTTCAGAAGGCGACAGGGGACCTATCGCGATCTAAATAGAGTGCTACTTTGTGGATTTTGGCTGATCTTTGGACTTTTGTGGCTATTTTGCAGAGTGAGCTACGGTCCTGGCTGGGGTGGGCCATCATCCGGGCCATCTATCAGGGGTTGCCAGACTTTCAGAGGGCTCGGCTGGAGGAGATGGGGTTTAGCCCCTTTTTGAGGTTAGACGAGCTGACGTCAGATGTGGCGTTGATCCAGGCATTAAAGGAGAGGTGGGACCCCGAGTGCCATGCCTTCCTCCTCCCGTGGGGTCATATGGTTCCCACATTGGAGGACGTGGTACGGATCACCGACCTGAGGGTGGATGACCAGGCGGTGACAGGGGTGACTTATACGAGCTATCAGGAGATAGTGGAGCGACTCTTGGGGCTGGAGGTGACAAGGGAGAGGTCATCCCTCATGCCAAGGACGTGGCTGCAGGCGAGCCTCAGAGTGGCGGATCCGTGCCACCAGACCGGAGAGGGCCAGGCAGAGTACATGGCCCGGTTGACGGCAGATGCCAGAGCAACGCTGGCGGAGGAGGAGGGAGCGGCAGCGGAGGCGCTTCCTAATCTTCGTGATTGCGAAGTTGATCCTGGGGACTAGAGGGGACCCAGTGAGCTGCAGGTGCCTTCCCCTACTGGAGGACCTGACCCAGGTGGGGACCTATGCATGGGGTGCGCCCCTCCTGGCACACCTTTTCGGCAGCCTGGGCACCTCCGGCAGGGAGACGGGGGTAGCCGGGTTCTTTCCATTTCTACAGGTACGCTTCTCACCCTTACCCTTTATTGTTTTTTCACTTATTTTAATTTCTTGTGATACTGACTGCGCTTTTTTGCAGGTGTGGGCCTATTACTACCTCCCCTCCCTAGGCCGGGGAGTGCCGAGGTGGCTGGGCGCTGTGCCGCTCTTGCAGCACTGGCGGTTTTGCTGCGATGACCGGTCCCTGCACTTGCATGTGACCCTCATCCAGGACGCGCTGGATGCCATCCCTTTTGGATACGTGAGTGCTTCTACCCCTTGTAACCTTTCCTTAATTTGTCACTGACAATTTGCTAATAAGCTTTGTATTTGTGATGTGCAGGTTGAGTGGGCCCCCTACGCTAGGGAGGACGACAGCGACCAGCCGTGGGTAGAGCAGGGCCACCCCTACTTCGGTAGGGAGATCTGGCTCCACGCCTTCAACATGGTGGTGCCACTCCACCTGCGGCTTCGAGGACTTTGGGGCTCCACCAGGCGGTAGTGGAGTTCCTGACTCGACAAAGGCTATGGGAGAGGCCGGGTCGCAGCTTCTGGGGCATCCAGTAGGTCAATGACTGGAGAGAGAGAGTCTGGGAGCAGCTAGAGGACTGGCGGTAACAGGGCCGAGTGGTGACCTCCGAGGCCACTAGTGACGAGGACTACTTCCGTGCCTACGCACGGAGGTACGGGACCCAGGTGTACAGGGGGACCCGATGACCGGTGAGTGTTACTAGCTTAGCCCTTTCTGAATATTTTAATCATTAACCCCTAGACTAACCTGTCCTGTGTTTGCAGCTTGACCCCGAGGGCCGGATCACCTCCCTCGAGGGTGTCCTCCACTCCACGATCCAGCAGAGGGATGACCTCCAGCAGACCGTGATAGAACTGGTGAGTGTTTTACTGCCTACCCCTTTCTATTTTTTATCACAGTTTACTTACTGCCAGGTTCTTCTTTGCAGTGCGCAAAGCTGGAGCGGGCGCGACAGATGGTGGGAGGTGCCTCTACTTCCCGGGATGAGCCTGGCCACTCCGTATTGGAGGGTCGGCTGGCGGCAGCGGTGAGACAGGCGGAGGATGCAATGGCCCAGCTGCACGAGTGGGTGAGTTAATAACTACATGCCACTTGTTCTTTATCCTTGATTGACAAATGTTTGACTTGCAGGAGGCGGAGTTGAGGGATGCCTTAGCGCGGACGACCGCACTAGAGGCAGAGATGGCGGAGTTGCGCCTATGCCCTCAGGCGGATGAGGCGACGAGACTGTGCTGGGAGGTGGATGGGCTTTGCTCGTAGTTGGGGAGCGAGCGACATTGCCAAGAGCTGCTGAGGTCAGAGATGAGGGGACTGGAGAGAGCCTTGTCCCTGGTCGGGCAAAGTCGCTTGTCGGCCAGAAGGAGCGGCATCCCCAGCGGATCAGCAGGGCACTACTTGACAGGTTCCTCTAGACGGCGGAGGAACGAGGAGGAGGGACGACGGCGGGAGGGAGCAGCCGAGGGGAGCACGACGAGACCGAGGGAGATGGCCACTCCACCTTCCCGCTCGCCTGAGGGTACAGGGGAGAGTGGTTGAAGGCTTGTACTTTGCCCCTTTTTGTTCATGCTATGATGATGATGTAGATATGGAATGGAATAGAATGGAATCTTTTGTCTATGGAATGTGATTGTGTGACAGTGACGAGTGAGATATGAGTGCCGCATTCTTTCTTCTGCTGCAACCTACACACGTAGGACAACCATGAAGACAAGTTAGATCCGTTCTTCGACTTAGCCCCTTGCCTTAAGCATGAAAAGTAACCAATCTCGATAAATGGTCAAGGGGCTAAGCCTTATTAAATAAGCGAAAAGACATAAATAAAATAAATGACATGCATGAATGAATGAGTAAAAGTGTTTTTGGGATTTTGAAAAACATTTTTTTGGAGTTTTGAAATATTTGATTTTTTTGGAGTTTTGAAATATTTGATTTAAAATATTTGATTTTTTTTTAGTTTTGAAATATTTGATTTTTTGGAGTTTTGAAATATTTAATTTTTTGGAGTTTTGAAATATTTGATTTTTTTGGAGTTTTGAAATATTTGATTTTTTGGAGTTTTAAAATATTTGATTTTTTTTGGAGTTTTTAAAAGATGCCTAAAGCCGACGTTAGCCCTTCCTAAAATAAGACGTGCGAGACGGAAGGTACTCGCCCTTTTGGGCCACAACACGTAGACCAGTTCAAACCGCTGGTTTGGAGTCTTGGTCATTTCCCCTTCTTACCAACGGCTTCACTAAGCTTGGACGTGCGTTTAGGGGTGACATGCCATGGGCGGCTGCCCCTAGTTGATAGTGCATCTAGTTAGGCCATACCTAAGAGATGATCCGATCTTATAGAGGGGAGTGAAAGACTATTTAAGGAAAGTCTGACGTAGGTTTAAGGACGTTGGGTTCGGCTTCTTCCCGCAGCATACCCTTCAAAGATTAGGTCTGTTGTGTAGGGACTTTGTGGTCTTTCTATGGATTTGCGCTATTTGGGGCATGCGTACGACCGGGCTTATGAGCGTCCCGCGGGTACTTTGCCACTCTTTGCCATGCCCCTATTCTATCATGTATTTTTTTTATTTGTTTCTTTTGCTCCTTTTGCCCTTGCCATTTGACCATCCATGTTTGAGACTTCCTCTCGTCAGGGTATGCTTAAGGTTGACAACCTCGCTCTTACGACCCTTTCCCCTACACTTCGACTGATTTGGGAGAGAATGATCATCGCATAGCTAGAGTAGGGCCTACATAGCTACGGTATCTACTAAGTGCAGTTGCCTGGGCTTGCCGTGTGTGTGTGCGAGTCCTAACTTAGGTCAACCCTTGATGATTGAGGAAGAAACTTCAGACTCTTAACATGGGGTTATCCCTAATCTAAGTGTTGTGGCCTCACACCTAAAGACCTAGGGATAGAATCTTTTGAGGTACAACCCATTCCACGGATGTGAGAATTCCACGCCCTCAGCAATGATTAGGCAGTATGCGTTTCCTGGATACACTTCCTTCACGACGTACAGACCTTCCCAATTTGGTTGCAATTTAGACCTTGGACCTCCCGGTTTGATAAAAATGCATTTCAATACCATATCACACTCTTGGAAATTTCGCTCAATTATCTTCGTTTCAAAAGACATTGAGATTCGCCTTTGGTATGAGAACACGTGATCGGCCGCCATTAGTCGCCTTTCATCTAAGAGTTACAATTGGACTAGCAACGCCTCTCGACGTTCGTCAAGATTAAGTTTCTTATCTAGTTGGACTCTTTGTGAAGGGATCAAGATCTCATACGGAACTACCACCTCCATCCCATAGGTGAGGGGTTTGCCCCGTGGGAGCACAGACGGAGGTACGATAGGCCCATAGAGCCTCTATTAGCTTTTCTGGCTAATCGGCAAATTTATACGATTCACAAGTTTTCTTCAAGATTTTAAGAAGGGTTTTATTAGTTGCTTCAGCTTGGCCATTGCCTTGTGGGTAATATGGAGATGAATGATGCAGAGTGATGTTGTATTTCTTACAGAGGTCCTGAAGTTCTTGTGAGATGACGATGCTGCTTGGCACTCCGAACCACGAGATGATATTCTTCATGATAAAGCGGCATACTTTGGATGCTTTGATCTCTGCAAATGCTTCTGCTTCTGCCCATTTGGTGTAATACTCAGTTGCTGTAAGGATGAAGGATGTTTGTTTGGTTTGAGCATTAGGATCGCCAAGGGGGCCAACAATATCAAAAGCCCACATGGAGAATGGCCAAGGTGTGAGAGTGGATGAAGTGAGGATGAAGAGCATGAATTTTATCAGCATGGAGTTGGCATTTGACATACCTACGGACGTAGATGGCACAGTCTTCTTCCAGGGTAGGCCAGTAGTAGCCCTGCCTAATGATCTTCTTAGTAAGCATCTGACTGTTGACATGTCCCCCGCATTCACTAGCATGGGCTCCTTCTACCACTTTCCAGGTTTCGTCATTATTGAGACATCTCAGAGGAACTCCATTAAGAGCCCACCTGTACAGAACTTCTCCGACGACTGTGTACCTTAAGGCGGCTCTTCTTATGGCCTTGCGATCCTCCGCTGTAACACCCCGAAAATTTAGCAATTTAAAATTTTCAGAAATATAGAGGGATAAAAATAAATAATCGTATTGGAGACTTCCAACACCATGTAATTATGAACCATCAACAAGAATGGGCCTATAGAACACATTTGGCCCAAGGATATGAATGAACTGGACAGGGAATTACCCGGAAATTCGTGTAGGTAATTATACCATAATTAGAAAGGGAAATTTAGAGTTAAAGTATGGATGATTAGTCATGTAAGGTAAGCCAAAACCGAACTCAATCCCAATTGGTGGTTTCCTAAACCTTTGCTACCTCTTTTCGGTAAGGGAATCCCAGATTTCCTGGAAACTAGGAAACAGAGCTCGTAGCCCCTTTCCTAGTATCGTTAGGACTCTTAACAACATCCTAAAACTATAATAACTCATCCCTAAACTCTTGGGGAAGGTTTAACAACAAAGTTTGGGTCGTTTGGAGGCAAGCAAGAACTTCTGAGGAGCAAGAGAAAGGCTGGGAGTCCGTAGCTTCATCCCCTGCATCTTCTGTTGCATCTAGAACATCAATGGGTTTTAGATCATCCTAAAGGTAGGTGTTCTTGGGCCAAGATTAAAGAAAACCAATGCCAACATGTAGTTCTTTTAGTCTAGGATCATTTGCACTTGATTTGCCTAATTTTCATGGAGTATTCTTCGTGTATTGGTGATTTTCCCGAAGTCTTGCACAGTTAGGGCTTTTCTCGTTCGTCATATTTTGCACACGATTTAAAACCAAATTTGACTAAACTTTTTTCATGAAAGTTCTTCCAATCGAAATCACGATCATCTTATATGTTGGACGTTTTGTCCAAAAATCCTTCGTTAGAGAGTTAGGAGCATGATAAGAGAGTCTCTGCATGATACTGCAATTTCGGGCTACACTTGATTTTCGGTTCTTCATATGTTTTCTCGGGATTCGAGACAAATTAGATCAAATCCTCAACATAAAAGTTCTTCTAATAGTTGTCTTCTTCATCTTTCATGTTGAACATTTATCTAAATGTCACTCGTTAAAGAGTTATAAGAGTCATAAGTGAATCGCTGCATGAGATGTGTCATCGGGTTCCACATGACCATGTGTTGTGTTCTGGGAAAGCCACTCGTGTCGACACAGCCTGAGCTAGTGTCGACCTGCTGTCCCAAAACAGCCTAGATGGTGTTCTAGGAAAGCCTCTAGTGTCGACACAGTCCCATCTAGTGTCGACACACTCCCCCAGTTTGACCCAGAAAGTGCTGGAAAGCTGATCTAGTGTCGACACCACC
Organism: Colocasia esculenta; assembly: GCA_014218235.1. Classification (NCBI taxonomy): domain Eukaryota; kingdom Viridiplantae; phylum Streptophyta; class Magnoliopsida; order Alismatales; family Araceae; genus Colocasia; species Colocasia esculenta. The sequence continues at coordinate 85,277,254 of CM024762.1, forward strand.
TGTGCTAGTGTCGACACACTGTCCCATATGGTGGTTAAGGGGTTTTCTGGAAGCTGTCTCTAGTGTCGACACTACTTGATCTCGTGTCGACACGACTTGACCTTTTTGCCTTGTTTTTTATGCACTGTGTCGACACCACCTGAACTAGTGTCGACACTACCTGACCAGTTTTGCCTGATTTTGTCTTGTGTTTGGAGCATGGTGTCGACACCACTTATCTAGTGTCGACACCACCTTACAAGAAATTTGCATAATTTAGGTCTAATCATTTCATGATATCTCCAAGCTTGAGTATGGTGTTATATAGTATGCATGGATCTAAAATGAATCAACCCATTGAAGAAAATGGTAATGATATGAATATGATTCTAATGTGTAAATTTTGATTGTTCTTATGATCCTTGGATTATCTTGTGATCTTGCTTATTGTCAATTGATAAGATAATAATATGATATGAATGTGGGGATGAATACATGATTAGTATGGACATGTTAGTGGTGTAAATGTTATGATTTGCATATAAGTTTCATGGTTTCATGATTTCCGGTGTTCAATTGATTAATTGTCATATGCATACATGTTAGGAAAGTACATGTTCTACATATGACCTGTCTTTAGAAACACCCTCTTGTCAAGACATTAATGAATTATGAAATATAATATACGATGTTATCCTGCCTTGTTCTTTTGAGCTGTTTGTCATTCCTTGACTCTATGAATGATCATGTCCTTTTTACTATGAGCTTGTCATTGAAACTCTCTGTGGCCATAATATGAATATGTTTGTTCGGCACATCGTGGGACTCCGGTCTAAAACTTGATACAATGCATGTGCAATAGGGCCCTGTCCGGTCCTGGGGAGGAGCGCCCCAACATACTTGTTAACCGAGGGAGTATGGACTCTTGGTGCTTGGCATAGCACACTGACATGCAAGATTGTGAAAATGTGCCTTATGTTTGACATGATAAGTTTGACTTGACATGATATGATACGTTTGTTCTTGTGAACACATGAACTCTGCTTGAATATGGCCAATCTCTTCTGACATGATTCTATTCTTGAAACATCTGTTCATTGTATATGCAATTCGACATTTTGATCTGATACGATATCCGTTCTATTCTGCTATTCAATCTGTTAGTATTACATACATTGTCATCATATTCATATGCATATCTGCCTATATAAAATGTTAATCATGTATACTAGTGCCCGCAAGTGATTGAGATATAAATCCTACTGAGCTAGTTCGCTCACCCCTATCATCCTGCCCTTTTCAGGTAGTGATGAGGAACCGGTGGAGTCGGATGGGACTGGACAAGAGTGACGAGCACCCGTCCTAGAATAGATGACAGTTTGGAAATAGAAATGAGTAGCCTATGTAATAGTGAAACTTTTCTGGAAGTTATTTGAATAATGGACCCTTTGGTTAATTCTTTCTTGTAAGGTTGTATGTAGTTGAATGAAATGAAATAAAGAGTAACTTTGAGGATATTATTATGATATGAAAAGTGTTATTATATTCAATTGTGACTATGCGCTATTCAACTGTGATACGCCGGTTTGTATCGTTCACGTCCCCCGGTATTTATTCCGCTGCTAAATATTCGGGGCGTGACATCCGCATTTGCCCCTTCGGGATATGATCCATCCTTACAGTGTTGCTTAATCTCAAAATACCATGGCAGTTCCTCTTCATCTAAGATTTCCTCCAGCTCAGCTAGCATGACTTGTTGCACTTCTCTCTTCCTAGTCCTCTCTTCTAAAGTTGTCCTAAGGTTTTTGAACCAAGGATCCTGGATAGATGGAACGTCGAGCCGTTGGACGATAATTGTCTTAGTTCGAAGACTCAGAGGGAAGGATAGAGATGAAGATGCCAAGGCGTCAGCCAGAATATTCTGTGAGCGAGGAGTGTGGACATAGATAAGCTTGTGGAACAGCCTTGCCAACAACGTGACCAGATCTTGATATGGTTTAAGCTTTGGGTCACGAGTGTGGTAAGTTGAGAGCACCTGCCACAGAACAAGCTGAGAGTCTCCTATGATTCTGAGGTGAGATGCAATCAAGATATAAGCGTGCTTAAGACTAGCGAGGAGAGCTTCATACTCAAACATGTTATTAGTGGCGGAGAAGGTGAGTTGGAAAGCGATGAGGATAGTAATACCCTCTGGGGTGAGCAGCACGGCTCCAATGCCCCGTCCCTGAGAGTTGAGTGCACCATCAAAGTGGAGGGACCAGAACGGATCTTTGGAGATGACCGAGAGCTCTTCATCAGGAAAATCCTCTCGGATGGAGTTGCTGTGAGGGAGTGGCAAATGGGCAAGGTGATCGGCGATGGCATACCGTTTGATGGCCTTTTGGACCACAAAAGAGATGTCGAATTGTGAGAGGAAGCTCTGTCAGCACGCAAGACGATCAGAGAGGACATGCTTTTCTAAGAGATATCTGAGTGGATCCATCCTCGAGATCAGCTTGACGTCGTGGGCAAGAGTGTAATGCTTGAGCTTTTGGACTACCCACACGAGCGCGGCACAGGTTTTGTCCGCGGTGGTGTACTTGGATTCAGTGGTGTTGAAAAGCCTAGAAAGATAGTATGCCGCCCTTTCTTTTCTAGATTCATCGTGTTGTGCAAGGACAACACCTAGGGAGTCTTCAATGACTGAGAGATATAGGATTAGCAGTTTCCTGGGTACAGGAGGTTGCAGAACTAGGGGATTCATGAGATACCTCTTCAAATCATCAAAGGCTTCTTGGCACTTGTCATTCCATTCAAACTTTGCCCCTCCTTTCAAGAGATCATAGAATGGGCAGCATCTTTGTGAGTGTTGTGATATGAATCTTCTAATGAATTGCAGACATCCAATCAAGCCTCTTAGTTGTGAGATATTCTTTGGAGGCGGCATTTCCGCTATAGCCCTGGCCTTGTTTGGATCAATCTCAGTCCCCCGCTTACTAACTATAAAGCCTAGCAACTTGCCTGATCATACCCCGAACACACACTTCTTTGGATTTATTCTCAGCTTGTACTCCCTTGACCTTTGCAACACATTGGCGAGGATTTCGGGGTGTTCCCTCCTGGTTCTTGACTTCACCAAAATATCATCAACGTACACTTCTACATAGACATGCATCATATCATGGAAGATGGCCATCATCGCCCTTTGATAGGTAGCCCCGGCATTCTTTAGCCCAAAAGGCATGACTACATAATAGTACATTCCCCAGGGTGTGGTGAAGGTCATTTTCTCTTGATCCTCAGGAGCTAGATGGATTTGGTTATAGCCTGAATATCCATCCATGAATGAGAGGGTCTCATACCCAGCAGTGTTATCAATTAGTACATCAATGTGAGGAAGCGGGAAGTCATCTTTTGGATATGCATTATTTAAGTCCCGAAAGTCAATGCAGATCCTGACCTTTCCTTCATTCTTCATGACCGGGAATATATTTGCCACCCAGTTCGGATAAAGCACTACCTTGATGAATCTAGGTTTGTGGAGTTTATCTACTTCATCCTTCATCTTCAGGGCCATGAGTTGGTGGAACCTTCTAAGTTTCTATTTTATGGCCTTTGCCCCTTCTTTCAATACAAGTCCGTGCTCCACTAATGAGGGGTCTAGGCTGGGCATGTCCTTCTACGACCAGGCAAAGGTATCCTTGTACTCCCTCAGAATTTGCACCAGTTCCTCTTCTTCATCAGGAGGGAGATTAGCTGAGATAATCACAATCCTGAGATCTTCTTTTGTTCCAAGATTGACTTCCTTAGTAGGTTCATCCACTGCCGTTGTAGGTTCATCAAATCTTCTTATGCCACTCACGTACATCTCGGTAGTGTCATCTACTTCGCCATCCTCTTCATCGATTGGGTCCTCATCATTCATGACCTCATAGACACCAAACCCATCATCTATGAACACCCCATCCTGCTTAATTTCTTCTTCTAACACCAACGCGTCCTTTGTGAACTCCTCTGTTAGCAACAATTCTTGACATCACCGAGCTAACTCTTGAAGGTATCTTCGGGCAATAGCCTTGCCTCGTTGCTTCCTAGGGCGACGTCTGGACTTGGCGGGTGCTGGGTTGACCTGACTCTCTACCCTAGACTCTCCTAGACTAAGACTAGACTCTTCTATCCTAGACGATCCTAACTAGCTAGATGACTCTACAGGACTAGGGGAGGACATGGTGTCCTCGAAGAGGATAGCTCCTAATGAAGGAGCGAGAGGGGAAGCCCCAGCTGAGGGGTGCCCCTGATCAGGAGAGTGAAGGAGGTATGTCGGCTCCTCGACCTCAATGTGCATTTGAAGATTGGCGTTTTTTTTTTTCTGGAGATCGGGATCAGTGGAGAGCATGCAGTACGAGAGAGTGATCTTGTGGTCGCTCGGATTAGACTGTAGAGTAGAGAGGATTGAAAGTGGGAGATTAGGAGTGAGGATGCTATGCACAGCTATTAGGAGTTGAGGAGACAATTGGATGAGTAAGGGAGGGGATGAAGGGACCAGGCTTGGGAGGAGGGAACACAAGTGTGATGGATGGATGGCCAGGCACGTGCCCCTCCATAGCTCGTCTACTGTCTTCCCCTCTTTGTAAGGGATGTCTGGCTCCCCCACATCAGTGGCGTCACTCATTAACTGCCTTTTGGATGTGATGGATGTGGGTGGGTCTAGCAGTTCGGTTGCAGCTGGCTGCCATATTCTCTCTTCTTCCCAGAACAAGCGACTGAAGGCTATAGTGATGTCATCTATATCAAACCAGCGGTACCATTCAACCTCTGGGTCCCCTGTCTTCCTTTTCTTTCGTGGGAGGAGTGTTTCTAGCGCCTTATATGTGAGCATAGGAGCCATGTGTCGGGAGAAATTCCTGCCATGAACATCATCTTGTGATAGTTCTGCCTCGACAAAGTGACACCAGAGTGTCCATGTGAGCGGTTGGCGGTCGACTTTGAGGGTGGATGTGCTAGTTGACCATGGCTTGGACTTCTCCCTGTAGCCAAGTCCCCATCGGCTTTTCATTACAATGTCTGGAATTTGCTTGGTGATGCCCTGCAGTTCTGCCCCTAGGCCCTTGCCTTCTTCATATCCCAGCTTCATCATGATCTACCACCCCTTACTGTTTAGTGGCTCTTTCCTCTTGACTGCATTGACCTGTGCGGAACTGGCCTCTTACTTGGAATGGAATGAGTAGGCCCAAGGATAGTTGACGTCCAAAACTGAGACAATGGGCTTGTTGGCGGGCCACACGGCTGGGAGTAGAGTGTCATGGATGGCATCAACTGTGTGGGCAGTGGCTATGCTTTTGACTTTGATCACTCGTCCTTGGAAGGGAAACTTTAGGCATTGGTGCGTAGTGGACGGAACAGCTCCCAGCACTTCTAACCATGGACACCCTAGGATGGCCTTGAACATGGTGTCGATGTCAAGTACATAGAAATTGATAGTGACGACCAGCGGCCCTAGTTCAGCTTGTACCGTTACCATGCTGTGATAGGATCTCCTGGAGTTGTCATACGCGGCTACGGTGGTTGGCGTTGGTTTCAACAACCCTTCTGACACATCGCAGGCTCTTAAGGTACTCAGTGGGCAAACATTTATTGACGCCCTAGTGTCGACCAATGCTGCCCCTACTGCCACATGGTTGATGACAAGGGTAACACAGAGCGGGAGCCTCCTGGCTTCTGGGGGTGCTAGTTCATTTTCAGAAAAGGTGATGGCCGGCCCACGAGTCACCATGGCCAGTGCACTTGGCAGTTTGTCGGCAAGCATGTCCTCGTTCACCACTACCCTTTGTAAGAAATTTCTCAATGCTTCTTGATGCTCTTTGGATCTCTTTATCAGTTCCAGTATGGAGATTTTAGCTGGCACATGATCAAGATGCTTGAGGATATCATAATGTGTACTGGGTAACGGCCCAATCACCCCCTCGTCTTGTGGTTGCTATTGAGGTTGTTACTGAGGTGGTTGCAGGACCTGTTGGGGAATGCCTTGGCTGGTGGAGGTAGTGGAGATGGGTGGATACGGGCGACGGAAGACCCATCCGCTCTGCAGGGTAGTTGGTTGGGTGGTGGTTTGTCTGGTGGAGGATAACGTGGTGGTGGAGGGTTGATTCAGCCTAGTGGTAGCAAGATGATGGGTGTGGGAGTGGTTATAACGGGTGGTGGTAGCGTGGAGACAGGTGGATCGAGGGATGTGGTAGGATAATGGAGGGCATAGTGACTGGCGTGGGTGTTGAGCCAATGGGCAGTATGATGGTGTTGGCCTGGGAAACTAAAGGAGGGATTGACTGGGGAGCCGTGTTGGCTGGTTGTATTGTTTGGGATTGTTGACGATATTGGTGGTTAATGGCCATCATCTGCTGAACATCGGGTTCATCATCATACGTCCAGTTCGCTTGAAGAGGGGGGTGGTGGACGATAGGATTCACTTGGGCTGGTTGCTGTGGTGGATTGGGAGCTGGCGGGTGGTTCAGCAAGGGGTTATGGACAATCCCCAGGTCCTGCAACGACTGTTGTTGTTGTTGTTGTTGTTGTTGAGGTGGTGGTTGGCGCTGCTGCCTCTGCTGTTGCTGCTGCCTCTGCCTTTCTTTGATGTCTCCGATCACTTGTCTGAGTGTCCAATCTAACCGGTTCTGCTCATGATGGTCATACACCAGATCCTTGAATGTGAAGCACTGCTCAATACTGTGACCTGGCTGCCGATGGAACATGCAGTACCTTGTCTGGTCCACACTCGGATTCAATGGCCTTTCCGGAGGGAGCTTGATGGCATCTGTGGAGACCAAGGCCAAGAAGATGTCAGAGAGTGTCTCGGGGAGTGGTGGGTACTGAGTTCTCCTTGGACCTAGGGGATGCCTTTGTTGGGTGCCATCAGGAGGTGGTACTTGATTATATTGGGGCTGCTGGCCTTGTGGAGGATTGGTGCGGTTTTGACCCTGGGCAGTGTAAGATTGACGGTTGTTGTTTTGGACGGTAGTGTTCAATGCACTCACTTACTCATTTACTTGGACACCCTCGGTGACTGGCCCCTGAGGTTTTCTTTGGAAGCGGGACTTCTGGGGTTCAAACATGGAGTGTATGGGGGAGTCCTTGAGCTGGGTCTGGATGAACCGGGCTCGACTGTAGAGCTGGTACATGGTGGTGATATCATTCATTGCTAGGATGTTTTTATATGCAGGGGGTGCATTGGCAATGATAATTTTGACCTTTTCTCCCTCCGGAAGGTATCCAGGGACTCGTGTGGCCATTTGCCTCCACCTGTCGGCATATGTAGCGAAATCTTTATCCGACTTCATCCTTTCAGCCATGAGATCCATAAGAGAATATTCTGGCCCAACTCTGTCTTGGAATTGTTCAAGGAATTTTGCTTTCACTATGGTGAAGTCCTATGCATCCTTGGGTAACATGGAATAGAACCAGCCTAGTGCAGGCCCGTTCAATGATCGGCAGAACAGATACGCCATCAAGCGGCGGTCATGCTAGTAGGGTGCGGACTCATAGATGAAATCCTTGATATGAATGTATGGGTTGCTTGAGACATTGTACTTACGGTACTTTGGGAGTTCGGATGGAGACGGGACCCACAAACCATTGAAGTTAGGCATGTCAACATCATGGTGCTGCCTAGGGTCGACCTGCCTTCGCAGCTCTTGCAGTTCTTTCTTGATGGATGCCCACTCCGACATCATGTCAAGAGTGGTAGATGGTTGAGCATACAAGGAGGAGGCACGGGATGCTGGCCTAGTGCGTGGCTGCAGCTGTGGTGGATGGCAAGGGAGGTAAGGGGGAGATCGGGGCCTCGACTCACGTGGATGATAATGCTCAGACTCGAAGGGAGTGAATCGAATGGCTCGCGGCCGGATAGGAGTGTTTTCGGCTGGTCTCGTGACAATGCGGGGGCCAGAGGTAGATGCCATGGGACGAGAGGCGCCTGCTCGGGGTGAGGGCGATGGGGCAGCCTTTCCTTTGAGGGCCGTCATGAGATCCTGGATTTGGGATTGATCAAGCTGAGGAATTAGGCGCATGAGTTGAGCAGCTTGATCATCCGCGTGAGGGGAACAGACATTTAGTGATGGGCCACCGTCGTCGGGACGATGGCTATCACTAGCATGAACTGTAGCGACCCAGGGCCAGGTCGACTCCTCAAGGAGATCATGAGGAAGAGATTCCTCATAGTCTTGGGTGGTGTAGAATGCAACGTCCTGATTCTCATTACCATAGATTGGGTTCAAGTAGGACTCCATATTTGGAAAGTGCGAGTGCCAAAATAAGGAAAGCTTGTCCAGAACTAAGAGACACCCTAACCTAAACAGACACCTAATTTCCTAAACAATCACTCCTATGTAAACAAAAGAGAGAGAAAAATGTCTCAACCAAAGCAAGTAATTGGCAATGATAATTGTTTCTTTTATTTGGTTCAAGTTTGCCTTTTAATGGATTGATCTTTTAGCAAGTTCCCTTAAAGGAAGGGTTTCCTAAAGGGAGAAGGCTTCCAACTTCAGGTTTGACTAGGATTTCTCACAGACTCACTAATGCATGAACCCTAAATCTAGGTGGCAACAGGTACAACCAGCCCGGTGGCCGTGTGGGAATCCACGGTCAGCGGAGACTTACGGAGGCCCTCGAGCGAGTGCTCTAGTCGGACATAAGGAGTATGTGGCCGAGAGAGCGGGCATCGCCGAGGAGGACAAACTAAACTAAAATATGGAAATATGTATGCACACCCTATGTGCACCGGAGTGCATGCAAAATCTAGCCTAAGACTAACAAAACAAAAATCAGGCCGACCTGCTCTCAGAAGCAAAAGGCGACAGATATCCTGTCCCGACCAGGATCGTGACAAGGAGGGCGTTGCGTTCTTCTTCGCAGTGGACAGTGATTAGATAAACCTGATTATGCACAAAAAAACCAAACAACCATATAGCACGGAGGACTGACAGACTCTCATAAGCACAGAATAGGCATGAAACAACTCAAATCATGGATGAAGTACTTGAAATATACCGAAAACACGGAGAGAGATGGAATCAAGAGCACTGACCTGATCCCGACGACCTCCCTGTCGTCTTCTAGATAGCAACGGTTACCTCGTCGCCTTCTCACCCCAAACAGCAGAACTCCAAACAGCAGTAAAATAAACGGGAAAACACGGAATTTAAAAAAAGACCACACACATGAAAACTAAAAACGACAGGGAAAGACAGCAACAAGCACGATAGGCACTAGAGGTCCCACCATGATCGCCAAAAGGTGTAATCACGAGATTAGCTCCTCAAAGATGATGATTAAAAGTAAGGAAAAGAGACCGTGATCGCCACTAAAGTAGTTGCAAGATGATGTATGACGAAGGAAGATGCTAACTACTTTGGAAAAGGAAGAAAAAGTGCAGAAGGGTACCTGGTCCTGTGAATGCGATAGGCCCGGTGTCGCCTTATGTGAACGCGACAAAGACGGTGCTGCCTTCCGGTTCTCTGAACGCAACGCACCGTCCGTTGCCTTCTTCAAATCGCGACCAGATTGGCATCGCCTTCTGCAACTAGAGATGAAGATTGTGGGTTCTCTTCTTCCTGCTCCTCAGCCGGCCAAGGGGCAAGAGCCTCATGTTGCTACTGTCTTCTAACACATGCCAAGAAGATCAAAATAATAAAACACCCATTAGAAATTCATTTTAGGTAGAATCTATCGGAAACAAAGAGTAAACATGAACTATTTGGGAGGAACTCATGTGGGGTGGGGTTTTAACCCCTTTGGGTGATTAAAAATGGTGTGTGTGTGTGGTGTTCTAATGCAAATCTACAAAAGAAAATGATCTAACAATGCATGTATGAAGAGAAAGGATGAAAAAGGAGAGAGAGAAAGTGTAGATGAGGATAAAACACCCTAGGGGGCACTTCCTGGTCATTTGGAGGCTGAGAACTCGTAGCTCTCTGGGAGAGGACGAAGCAGACGCCAACCTTGCCCTAAATGATGCTCTATGAAGGGATTTATACCCCATTATTCTTGAATCGGCTGAGAGGAGAATAATAGGCAATGGTCCGAATTTGGGTAGGTGTACTCAGGCAACGGGAATCAGAACTCGGAAAGGACCTTCTAAAGAAGGTCTCCTCCGAATTTGGAAGGATTTGGACACCTCTAGACCCACTAAAAGATGGACTATTCATCAATAGCAAGGGTCCAAGTCGGGTTAGGAAAGGGTACGTTGCATGGAAACCAGAACGTGACAGCCTCCTCGTCGCTAACAGGTCGCGACGCCTCGATACTCGCCTTCCATAGAAGGAAACCTTTTAAGCATTTTCTGGCGATTTTTCATGGAATTAAAATGCCAAATGAGAACGCGACGTATCGAGGTGTCGCCTTCTGAAGATGATCGATTCTGGCTTGAAGGCAAATTGGTGTGGGTATGAACGTGACATGAATAGTGTCATCTTCTAAATGAGAATGCGACATGGCTATTGTCGCCTTTCGGAACTTTCAGCATATAGCCCAATCAAAATGTCTGATCTCCTTGCATGGGTATCGGATTGACGTGCAGTTTGAAGTGTTGAACTCCTAACTCAGAGAGTTACGAGATACTAATGAAGACTGATTGATGTGACTAGGAAGAACCCACCAGAGCGATGAACTAATGAGAAAGACGCCATGATCGAATAAAACCAGCTAGGTGATGATGAGCCAACGTGGGGCATCCATGATATGACATGGAATTTGGCTCCACTTATGGGCCAGAAATGGGTGTCTACACTAAGGTCGTCGTGTTTCGCTGTGTTTTACTGCCTCTGGGAAAGTGCACCGTTCGGAAATTTAGGGTTTCAAGGATGCGACGGTATCCGTCGCCACGTTTCTGACCCCTTGATAAACGAGACCATGATACCCATCACGATTTACCTGCATTATTCCAGCACAGAATTTAACTTTATTTAAATGATTATTTGGACTATTTAAGCATGTGTATACACTGTAAAGTTATGTAATGAATAGTAAACCATCATGTTATTAAAATTGATTTATGTCACATAATTCTTTAATTTAAACGATAATATGCACGATCATTCAATGTTCATGATTTCATACACATGCACACACTTCAAACGATTGTCCTTGCCATAAAATCATGGAGAAAATACTTAAATAAATTATCTGGTAAATGACTTTAATAATTATACATTATTCCCCATTTTTATAATGACATTGTTTCCACTTTATTACATGGTTTTGGAACACCCATATCGCCGCTCCACTATTATGGAATTCCTCTAGAACGTCGAGCAACTTGTTTCCTCTACAGACTACTCTCTTGACAAGTTGGAACCTCTCTATCAAACATTCCATTTTGGTAGACAAGGGACCTTTTGTTAAGACCTTTGTAAGACTTCGTACTCTTTGGATTCCCTCATGGAGACTGAGCTGGTTGTACCCTGATGCCCATAACACCCTTAGGGATCGATATGATCCAAATGGCTTTAGAAGTTCTCTCTCATCTTGACTCACATCGGACCTCTAGACCTGTACATAACATGGCCAGTGGAAGGGTAGTGAATTCCACCTGACTGCCAACACCAATTGTGCGTGTTGTGCAACTATTAGTATCGCCCGTTTAATCGATGTTTTACGTGCATGACCTATAGTTCTCATCTATCCTCTACTTGCTCATCTATTCACACTCTCTCTGCTATCTTGTCTATTCATCTAGTACTCTCATCTATTTCTTGGTACTTTCCATTGGCCATTGACTGATTGTCTAAAGATAAATAATATAACTAATACCTGACAATATATATAGGGCACGGTCAGGTTCTGGGAGGTGCGCCCAAAAGTGCTATTTGCCCGCGGGAGTTAAATGACCAGAGTGTTTGGGATTACACTCAAGTGCTATCTATCTCGACTATCTAAATGACAATCAAAATGCTATACTATACTTGTTGTGCTATTTTTACACTTTGTGCTATTGTGCGCCATCCTGCTCTGTGCTATATTTGGAAATGTGGGCTATTTCAATCACATGCTATCGTTCTATCTCTTACGTTACTTGACTCTCTCGTCTATCATATAGTGACTCTGCTTTTAGTACATTAATCATGTAAAGTTTGCCCGCACCATGAGATATAAATCCTACTGGGCGTTGTCGCTCACCCTACGTTATTTGTCTTTGTGTCTCAGGTGAGGCTGAGGAAAATGAGTACACTCACGAGGATGGGGAAGACCAGGAGTGATCCACAAGTGCCATGACGTCACCAAGTTATCCTAGATGTCTTAGTTAGTCTATTATTTCCATTTTGCGTATTAGAGTCAATTGGGCCCTATGTTATGGCTCTGAGTTAGTTGATGTAATATACAGTAGTTGAATTGTCAATAAAAGTTATTTGATTTCATATTATTAAATTGTCCAATGGTTTTTTTGTCTATTCTATGCACTATACTCACTTACATGCAACTGCCTCACGTTCCGATATTTCACGTCAGGGCGTGACAGTCAAGATGAGAGAGAACTTCTTTCCATCTGCCGATGTAATGATCGGAGAATATAACCTAAAAGCCGACCTGGTATGTATGCCCATGGAAGGCTATCACGTAATTCTGGGAGCCGACTAGTTGTCCACTTATGGGGCAAGTGTCGACTGTAAGAAAGGGAGAGTTACATTTATTGATATCCCTAAGTTGTCATACACTGGGTTAGACATAAGAGACGGATGTATCTAGTCTTTGCCATAAAAGCCCACAGCATGACAAGGAAAGGTTGCTTCACTTTCCTTGCAGCCGTAATAGTTGAAAAGAAGGGTTCTAGGATAGAAGATATACACATAGTCTAGGGCTACCTCAATGTGTTCCCCGAAGATCTGCCAGGGATTCCCCTTGAACGTGATGTCAACTTTGCTATTGAGTTGATCCCTGGAGCTGCCCCGGTATCGCGTCAACCGTACCGGATGTCACCTGTTGAGCTAAAAGAACTGAAGGCACAATTGATGGAGCTATTAGAGAAGGGGTTCATCAGACTAAGTACTTCTCCATGGGGAGCACCTGTGCTGTTCGTTAAAAATAAAGATGGATCGATGAAGTTATGTATCGACTATCGATAACTCAATAAGCTAACCATCAGGAACAAGTACCCATTACCCCGGGTCGATGAACTATTCGACCAGCTATCTGGAACTCAATATATCTCCAGGATTGACCTCTGGTCTAGTTATCATCAAATGAGGATCAGGGATGACGTCATTTTCAAAACAGCGTTCAGGAGCAGGTAAGGACACTATGAATTCATTGTAATGCCTTTTGGTCTGACCAATGCTCCTGCAGCCTTTATGCAACTCATGAACAACATCTATCGACCCTATCTGGATAAGTCTGTGGTTGTTTTCATTGATGACATCCTCATATATTCAAAGACCAAAGAAGAACATGAAGAATACCTGAAGATTGCTCTACAGGTCTTGCGAGACAACAAGCTATATGCAAAGCTGAGCAAGTGTGAATTCTGGCACGAAGAAGTGTTCCTCTTAGGCCATGTTATATCAAAGGACGACATCTCTGTTGATCCTTCCAAAGTCGAAGCCGTACTCAATTGGGAGAGACCATCCAACGTCACAGAAATCAGAAGCTTCTTAGGACTGGCTAGTTACTACAGACGGTTCATAAAGGACTTCTTCAAGATCGTCGTTCCGCTCACACGTCTTACACGAAAGGAGAATCCCTACTCTTGGAGTAAAGAGTGTGAGAAGAGGTTTCAAACTCTCAAAGAATGTCTGACCTCTGCCCCTGTTCTCGCTCTTCCAATAGAGGGAGAAGGTTTCTCTATCTATACCGACGCCTCAGGAATTGGGCTTGGCTATGTATTGATGCAGAAGAAGAAAGTGATTGCCTATTCTTCAAGACAACTGAAGACACATGAAGTCAACCACCTTGTGCATTATCTTAAGTTGGCTGCCGTGGTCTTCACCTTAAAAATCTGGAGACACTGTTTATATGGTGAGCAATTCACGATCTACTCAGACCATAAAAGTCTGAAGTACTTATTCTCACAAAAAGAACTTAACATGAGGCAGAGAAGGTGGCTTGAATATCTGAAAGATTTTGATTTCAACATCCAATACCATCCAGGCAAGGGAAATGTTGTGGCTGATGCTCTTAGTAGGAAGCCGATGGCATCTATATCGAGTCTAGTTCTTGGCAAGATGCAACTACTAGAACAATTCACAAGAATAGACTTGAACATTGAACATAGTGATGATCGAGTCTTGGTTGCCACTATCAAGATTCAATCTGATATGCTAGAAGAGATCAAAGCATAACAATACAGTGATCCATTCTTGGTTCGTATCGAGGAAACCTTAGCTGAAAGACATGATTTTGCTATGACCGAGGATGGAAAGCTGGTATTCCAAGGAAGGACATGTGTTCCAGACAATGAAGAATTGAAGAGAAAGTTAATGGACGAAGCTCACCAGACAAAGTATACTATTCATCCTGGGGGTACCAAAATGTATCAAGACATGAAAAGAATATTTTGGTGGCCGAATATGAAGAGAGAGGTGTTGCCCGGTTGGCTAACCCAGAGGGGGGGGTGAATGGGTCTTTAAATAAAATTTATCTGATAAAACCTGAACTCAAACAAACATAAAAGTTCTTGGAAGGGATTAGTAATGGTTAGTAAAAGCAACAATCACACGATAAAGACAATCTCACAACACACAGATTTATCCTGGTTCGGATCTCCTCTCCTTAGGAGTCCTACGTCCAGTCCCTGAGCAACCCTCAGGATTTCACTAACTAGGGTACAGTCCCCCTATGGACAAAAACAACCATCCAGCTCAGCTGGTCTTCCTTCACTCCTGAAGGGAACACAACACCCTGGTACCACCAGGTCTTCCTTCACTTCCGAAGGGAAAAACACCACCCTGGACACCACCAGGTCTTCCTTCACACACGAAGGGAAGAACACAAGAAAATCTTGAAGGAAATGACTAGCCCCTAGATCAAGCTTTTACAAAACTCAATCTGAAGCTACAAGCACTGAGAGTCAAAGATCTACACAATGTGGACTCTCTCAGAACTAATCTAGCTCTTCCTTGATTTTTCTTCTCACAGCACGAGGAGCTAGGAGCCAAGATCGAAAGGAGAGAATTTCTGGCTCTAGTGATCTTCTGAAGACTTGAAAGTGGCAGAGTTCTAGACTCTCTTGAATGTCAATGATGCTTCCTTCATTGATTTTTTTTTTTTTGTCTTCGGAACTTCGTCTTGTATTTATATCTCCAATTTGAATGAGGATGAAGAGATGACCGTTGTCTCACAGCTTTGGTGTACGTTAGACTGAAGGATCTGTAGAAACTTCCTGTCGACAGTCTTTTGTTCTTTGGAGCACGCAAAGTGATGAGATCTTCTTAGCTGGCTTGAAGTTCTTTCTGTGTCAGATGTTGTAGGATAGTATATCCTTAAGGTTCTGCAAGGTTGAGCTTTAATGGTAGACAGCTATACTATCTCCAGATGTCAATCAACGTTAGAGCAGATAGACACAAATATGGTAGTGACAGTTTATCGTTCTAGAAGATGCATGCAGAGGATACACGAGAATGGAAGATATGTTCTGTATCCGTGCAGAGATACGTTCAGTCTTTATTAAATGCATGGCAGTCAAACAGACGTGATGCGACTTTGACTATTCAACGTAGCTTAAATCAAGGAAAACATTTAATTAATGGAAACATGACTTATGCAGTCGTTATGAAAGTCTGATAGAATCGTTATGATCAAGTTGCTGTAGACTCATAAGAAGTCGTTATGATAACTTATGAAATCGTTACCACAACCAAGTCGTTCTATAACAGATGATATAAGAAATCGTTATGAAACATGGCAAGTCGTTCTGATTCTGAACAAATCGATATGAAACACTTATCAGATCGTTATGAGATGCAAGTCGTTGTAGCTTTCTAAAGAAATCGTTACGATGTCTTACAGAATTGTTGTGACGAGCAAGTCGTTATAACTCTCTAAAGAAATCGTTACGATGACTTACAGAATCGTTATGACGAGCAAGTCGTTATAACTCTCTAAAGAAATCGTTACGATGACTTACAGAATCGTTATGACGAGCAAGTCGTTATAACTCTCTAAAGAAATCGTTACGATGACTTACAGAATCGTTATGACGAGCAAGTCGTTATAACTTCTAAAGAGTCGTTACGATACTTACAGAGTCGTTATAATGAGCAAGTCGTTATAACTTCTGAAGAAGTCGTTACGATAACTTACAGAGTCGTTATAATGAGCAAGTCGTTATAACTTCTGAAGGAGTCGTTACGATAACTTACAGAGTCGTTATAATGAGCAAGTCGTTATAACTTCTGAAGGAGTCGTTACGATAACTTACAGAGTCGTTATAATGAGCAAGTCGTTATAACTTCTGAAGGAGTCGTTACGATAACTTACAGAGTTGTTATAATATCGACTTGTTTGACACAGCAAGGTTATTCAATCTTACAAGTAAATCGTTGAACTTGAGAGGAGATCGTTATAGCTAATGAAGGAATCGTTATGGCTCTTCTGAGAAATGATGTATGTAAGTATTTACCACAAATGCTTGACTTTCTTTGTGCTTAAGGCTAAATAAAACAAGGTTAGAAAACTTTTGACAGGTTTTGTTTATCACCAAAATAAGCATGTAATTAATTTAAAAGTATATGGGGATGGACTGTTCATCAATCTCCCCCTTTTTGGTGATGACAAAACTATGATCATCATTTGAGTAGAACTTAACAGTAAAGAGGAATTAAAGTACTTCAATCATGATTCAAGAATGTGTCGGACACATGTAGGTTAAACATTCTCCCCCTTTTTGTCATTAAGCAAAAAGCAATAAGAAAGAGACAAAGAATGAGAGACAATGAGGAGAAAGAGCACAATTCATTCATTAAGGTTGAGGAGGTACAGGCAAATAAAAAGCAGGAGAGAGAAGGGAGGCATAATGAGAAATAGCTTCCCAGGCCTGCTCTTCGTGACGCTTGAAGAATTGCCTAAAGGCACCACTCTCAATGGAGAAGGTTGGTCCCATGGTTGGAGCCATCTTGGATAGATAGATGCTGCGCTGCTTGGTAAGAAACAGGTCATACTCATCTGGATCCATGGAGGAGCAGATGATGAGTGTTTTACCAAAACTTGCACAGGCAAGAAATTGATCCATGGTGACAGGGTAGAATATCTGTTTCTCCTTGAGTTCCTGGCGAAGAGCTAAAAACACCTTGTACCTTTCAGCCCAAACTTTGTAGGGATCAAGGACCAGATGGATTGAGTTCATATCCAAGAAGGTGGCAGGAGAGACAGGAGCTTTTCCTTCCCTGGCCTGAGCAGCATTCAGATGAGTAAGCTGTTGTGCTGACAGGGAGTAAAGCTTGGACCAATCGGAGGCATTCAGCCTTTCACATTCTGAGAGGAGAGGGGCAAGAACATCAGATTTGACAAACCCTCTATGATATTCCCGGAAGAGAAATCTAGGAAAACCAACTTGAAGGCCTTTCTGAATCTTGATTCTGCCCATGACTCT
Source organism: Colocasia esculenta (assembly GCA_014218235.1). NCBI lineage: Eukaryota > Viridiplantae > Streptophyta > Magnoliopsida > Alismatales > Araceae > Colocasia > Colocasia esculenta. Next base: position 85,294,781 of record CM024762.1, read on the forward strand.
AGCAAAACGCTCAAAAATGATTGAGCCAATCGAAGATTCCATGATCAAGAAATGAATCTGAGGCAGGAAAATCTCTTCAGGTAAATGAAGAGTTGCAAAATCTACTCTGATTTCCTCAGACTGCTCAGAGTGGGTAAGGACCTTGATGGCTCTCTTGAACTGGCTAAGCTGAACTTCAGGCAATCTATTGAGATACCTGTAGTTGTTGAACATTTGGAAATGCCTGACCAGCTTGATGAGCTTCTGAATAGCAGGGGCCCAGGTGTTCTGGTGGTGAAACTGGAACCACTCAGAAAGGGTCAAAGAGTGATCCCTGGGAGGAAACCTTGCTGCCTTAGCCTGAAGAAAGCGATTGTACAAATCTTTATGAGATTTAGCCCATTGCTCCTCAGTTTTGGAGTGGGCTGAGGAGAAGATTTTGGATTTTTCGGCTTTAGACAGAGGAGTATAGGGAAGAATGACATCTAAATGGTCAGAGAGGTTAAGAAAAGGAAGATTGTGAAGAGTGGCAAAAACAACCTTTTGAAGGTATTCTTTGTACAGTGAGGTATGCTTGTGGGTGACTGTAAGAGAAAACCACAAAGGAGGGTAAAGAGGAGAGGTGGAGGAAGAAAGCTTCCGTTTCTTGGAGACAGTACTGGAAGAGTCTGTCTTGGAAAGGTGGTCTCCTACCTTTAGCACAGACCTAAGGATAACCTCTTCAAACTCATCCTTAATTTTATCAAGAAAGGGAGAGTCGATTTGGACATCCGTAGGAATAATAGTGATAAAGGAGGGAGGAGCAGGGGGGTTGAGAAAGGCATCAGAATTGAGAGATCCTACTTCTGGAAATGAAGATGTACCAGAAGAGGAGGAGGCTCCAGCTGAGGATGCTGGAGGGGCCTCAAATTCTTGAGAAGAAGAAAGATGAGAAGTAGAAGAAACAGGAGAGGATGTGATAGGATGAGGAGGAAAAGGTGTGGGAGAGGAAATGGGCCTGGATCTAGGCTTTTTGAAGGGAGGTGGAGCAGGTGGAGCTGTGGAGTTAGAGGGTGGAGAAGGAGGAATGGGAGTGTTGGTAGAAGTGGGAGCAATGGGTGGAGGATCTGAAACCACTTCTTCAGGCAAGGGAGGCAAAGGATCCAACACTGCCGGCCCTGGTGGCCCTGATTCCAATACAACTGGCCCTGTGGCCCTGAGTCTTCAGCTGGCCCTGATGGCCCTGACTCTTCAGCTGGCCCTGATGGCCCTGACTCTTCAGCTGGCCCTGATGGCCCTGAGGGTTCGGCCTCTGCTGCTACCTGGGCTTCATCTGCTGGGGCTGCTGCTGCTGACTGCCCGGAGGGCTCAGGTACACTTGAGTGAGGCTCCTGAGCTGCTGGAGGAGCAGGAGCTTGAGCTCCAACTGCCTGAAGGATGTCAGATAGCATATTCTTCATGGTCCCCATTTCCTGATGGAACCATGTCATGGCAGAGCGAATCTGAACCAATTCCTTGCGGGCTGAAGCTTGGCTTAGAAAGATGGAATTCACATCAGACTGAAGTGAACAAAGCAGCTCACCCTGAACATCCAACCTCTCAATCACAGGTTTTAAATTGATGACAATCTTTTGCTTGACCTGTCTTTCAAATGGTGCATCAGCTAAAAGGGGTACTTTAGGAGCTATATCTTTCTCTTTGCCCTTTGTAGCTGGAGGAGGTGGATCATTATCCTCATCAGAACTTGATGAACTAGCTGTCTCCCCTTCTCTGGCATCCAAATTTTCAGACTCTCTCTGGTCTTCCTCCTGATCTCTGGTGGCTGGAGGTGCAACATCTGGTGTCTCTTGGGATTGCTCCCCCTCAAGTGGAGCATCTTCTGCAACGGCACCAGTCTCCCCCTGACAGGGAGCATCCATTTCCATCGAATCATCCTGAGGATTTTGCTGCTCTTCTTCCACTGGACCTTCTTCAAAGATGTGGCCTGATACCACAGACTCCTCCATAACAGGCAAGATGTCTTCTGGGAGAATGTCCTCAATTCTCCTTTCAGCATGAAGCACAACTGGATCTGCTGCTGCTGGCCTGTCTTCTTCTGCCCTCACTGCTGTTGCTGCCTCTGATTGATTTCTGGCCATAGATGGCCCTTCCTGCTCTGTTTCTACAAGGACTGGAACAGAACCTGATTCCAGTGGCAATTCGGGCATCACAGAATCTGCCTCCAACTGGGATTGAGCAACTGAAGGCTCACCAATGAGTCCTTCACCTTCTGCAACTGAGGCCTTGAACCAGACCCCATTGACTACTGAAAAACCGCTCTTCTTTAAATTTCTGGACCTGATAGCTTGGCCCATCTTCTCCACAACTGCCCCTGAGACATCTACACCGAAGTGTCTGAAGATTCTGGTGAGTAAATGGGCATAGGGCAGGGACACATTCAACTTGCTTTTAGTGTCCCAAATCTGCTCCCTGGCAAATTTCATTCTCTCTATCATCACTGCGGCCATATTGATTTCCTCATTTTTAATGGCCCAGTACATCAGGTCGGAGTCAGCCTTAGTGCAAGAGGAGAAGGTTGCACTTCGGGGAACCAAAATCTGACAAACAATAAAGTGAAGGAGGCGGTTGAAGGCACTTAACTGATTGATATCTAGCTTGCCATCCCTCATCTTGAACCCTGGCCCAACAATCCCCAAACCCTTTTCTTGGGTTTCTACTGAATGAATTCCACTGAAACCGGATGTGCTTACTCCAAATAGCATCCTAAGCAATTCCTGGTCGATTCTGATTAGGGTGCCCTTGACTGAAGAAACGAGGGCCCCATCTTCTTCTGTTCTTAAGCACACAAAGAACGCCTTTACCAGGTCCGGATAACTTACCTCTGAGCAAGTGGTAAGCCCTTTCCACTTCATCTGGTTGATCTTCTCAATGATGCTGCTCATTCCATTCTTCTGCAGATCTGAAACATCTACTTCCTTGTGACCACAGAGCTTTGTCTTCACAATGGTGAAACGCTCCTCCTGCGCTGGGGTGAGGTATTCGGCGCTGTAGCCACCCACACTGCCGGCAATAGCTGGTGCGGCCATGGATTCAGGTAGGAGAAGGTTTGAAGGGTTGAAGAGAAGAAACCCTCAAACGATTTCGCGGGAAGGAGATGGAAGCTTCAAATTTGCAGAGGATAGAGGCAAGAGTCGCTAGGGCATCGGCTCATGCGTCGGGATGAAAGAGGGGAAAAGGTGAATGAGGAAGAGGAATCGTTAACGCATCGATTTAAAGAATATAAATGCTCCAAAAGGTGAGGCATCAGAAAACGACAAGCGAGGTTGACCGCCTTGAAGGACTATGACTTATCGGACGGAACGCTTAAACTGAGACTTTTGAATTGATTTTGCCACAAAAGGAGAGAGAGAGAACCTTCTTAAATTCTGAGAATTTTTATACCAGCTTTAAATGAAGATCTTTTCACAAAATACACATGCCTAACTCCCTTCTAAGAGATGTAAATCTCTCTTCAGGTAAGGCCTTTGTGAAAATATCTGCTAGCTGATTGTTTGTATCAATAAACGATATTTCAATATTGCCATTTGCTACATGATCACGAATAAAATGGTATCTGACCTCAATATGTTTGGTCCTGGAGTGCTGAATTGGATTTTTGGTGAGGTTGATAGCGCTGGTGTTGTCACATAGCAGAGGAATTTTCTTGACTTTGAGTCCAAAATCCTCAAGTTGTTGCTTTATCCATAAGAGTTGTGTACAGCAACTTCCAGCAGCTACGTACTCGGCTTCAGCTGTAGATAGTGCTACTGAATTTTGTTTCCTTGAGGACCATGAGATTAAACACCCTGCAAGAAATTGACAGCATCCACTGGTGCTTTTTCTATCTACCTTGCATCCAGCATAATCAGCATCAGAATATCCTACTAATTTTACATCACAGGAGTTTGGATACCATAGTCCTAGATCATGAGTCCTGGCTAAGTATCTGAAAATTCTTTTGACAGAAATTAAATGTGATTCTCTAGGGTCGGCTTGATATCTAGCACACATGCATACACTAAATAATATATCAGGTCTACTTGCGGTTAGATAAAGTAATGAACCTATCATACCTCTGTAGATCTTTTGATCTACCTTCTTACCATCCTTGTCACTGTCCATCCTAGTTGATGTACTCATTGGTGTTGACAGTGGCTTGGTGTTTTCAAATCCAAATTTCTTTAGCAGTTCTCTGGTGTACTTTGCTTGACAGATGTGAGTTCCTTCCTTTCCTTGTTTGATTTGAAGTCCAAGGAAGTAGTTAAGCTCTCCCATCATACTCATCTCAAATTCTCCCTGCATTAGCTTTTCAAAATACTTGCACAAGGATTCATCAGTAGATCCAAAGATGATGTCATCCACATAAATTTGAACCAACAGTATATTTTTGGCTTTTGTTTTTATAAAAAGAGTGCTATCTACTTGACCTCTACTGAAACCATGTTTTAGGAGAAAAGAACTAAGTCTTTCATACCAGGCTCTAGGTGCTTGTTTTAAACCATATAAAGCCTTATGCAATTTAAAAACATGATTCGGAAAGTCTGTATCATCAAAACCCGGCGGTTGTTCCACATAAACTTCTTCTTTTATAAAACCGTTTAGAAAGCAGATTTAACATCCATTTGAAATAACTTTAAATCTAATGCAGAAGCATAAGCAAGTAAAATTCTAATAGCCTCAAGTCTAGCCACTGGTGCATAGGTTTCATCAAAATCTATGCCTTCCTCTTGACAATAGCCTTGAGCCACCAGTCTGGCCTTGTTTCTTAGAATTACACCAGATTCATCCAATTTGTTTCTGAACACCCATTTAGTGCCGATCACAGGATGGTCTGATGGTCTAGGAACAAGTGACCATACTTGGTTTCTCTTGAATTGATTTAATTCATCTTGCATTGCTATTATCCAAGATTCATCAGTTAAGGCTTCATTGACTGTCTTAGGCTCTAATTGAGATACAAAAGCAAGGTAATCACAGGAATCAAGTTACCTCTTGTCCTTACCCCTACCGATGGATCACCAATGATGTTTTCAGGTGGGTGATCTTTCTTGTATCTCCATTCCTTTGGAAGAGTTTCATGAGAAATTTCTTCTTGTTGCATTTCTTCCAGAGGCGGATCATCCTTGTCTTCAAGTGATGTGTCTTTCAGTTTATTGGACAGTTCATCTGCATCATCATTATCACTTTCTACTTCCTTTCTCAAGGAGGGATTAGTTTCATCAAAAATAATGTGTACAGACTGTTCAATCAATAAGGTACGTTTATTAAACACTCTATAGCCTTTGGGTTTAGAGGTGTACCCCATGAAGATGCCTTCATCTGATTTGGCATCCAACTTACCAATATCCCTTTTTCCGTTGTTGTGAATAAAGCAAGGACATCCAAAGGTTCTGAAATGGCTGATCTTTGGCTTCTTCCCTTTAAACAGCTCATATGCAGTCTTCTTCAGGATTGGCCTGATCATGACTCTGTTGACAATGTAGCTGGCTGTGTTGACTGCTTCTGCCCAGAAATATCTTGGTAACTCATATTCACAAAGCATAGTTCTTGCCATATCCAAGAGAGTTCGGTTCTTCCGTTCGGCTATACCATTTTGTTGTGGTGTCCTTGGTGCTGAGAAATTGTGCTGAATTCCTTGATCATCACAGAATCTAGCAAACTTTTCATTTTGGAACTCACCACCATGATCAGATCGAATGGATACTATACTGAACTTCTGATCTTTCTGGACTTTCTTGCTGAAGCTAACAAAATTATCAAAAGTATCATTTTTGTGTTCTAAGAATGATACCCATGTGAATCTTGAGTAGTCATCTACTATAACAAATCCGAAATTCTTTCCTCCAAGACTGGTAGTTCTCATTGGCCCAAATAGATCCATATGTAGGAGCTCTAAGGGTTTTGAGGTGGTCACCACCGTCTTTGACTTGAAGGAACTCTTTGTGTGCTTTCCCTTAGCACAAGGTCTGCAGACACTTTCTAATTTACTATTGATTTTCGGTAGACCTTCCACAAGATTCCTCTTTCTGAGCTTGCTCAAGCCATCCAAGCTGCAGTGGCCTAGCCTTCTGTGCCACAGATCAGTTGATTTGTCTTTGCTGGCTGCCAGACACACATTTTGCTCTTTGAGTTCTTCAAGGTAGAGCACGTACAGATTCTTCTCTCTATTTGCTTCAAAGATGACTGCACCATCCTTTAGTATGCTGCATTTTGACTCTTGAAATTTGATTTGATGTCCTCTATCACACAGCTGACTGATACTTATGAGGTTGTGCTTTAAACCTTTGACTAACAGCACATCTTCTATGACTGTTTTTCCTTTGCTGTTTACTGATCCACTGCCAACTACAGTTCCTTTTCCATTATCTCCATAAGTGACTGTTCCTTCTTCATCTTGGAGATGGGAGAAAAGCTTCAGGTTTCCTGTCATGTGCCTTGAGCACCCACTATCCAAATACCATTTGGATGCTCGAGGATTAACCTGAAATAAAGACATCAAGATTTAGGTACCCAAGTTCTTTTGGGTCCTGATGGGTCAGTATCATTACTTTTACTTTTTATTATCCACTTCTTATGTCTTGTTGGACAGGTGGATTTTAAATGTCCTAGCTTGTTACAGTGACTACAGCATGATGTTATTGTTACTCTTTCTATGTACTTAAAATTCGCTTTATATGCTACATCTTGTTCTGGAGTGAATTTAGGAGTTGGATATTTTTCAGGATAGATCATTTCTTCTTCATTAACTGGAGGTATGTATCCTAAACCTCGTTTGTTCTTACCAGATCGTCTAGCACCCTTTAGTAATAAGGAGTTCTTCCCATTTGTAAACTTTTCTAAGGTGCTTGCAAGTGTATTGTTTTCTTCATTTAATTCTTTTACCGTTTTTCTTAAATCATCTGAGCTTTCCTGTTTTTCTAATTTAATGATTTGATTGTTCTTGTCTTTTAAGTTTTCACATAATAGTTCATTTCTCCTCTTAAGCTCCATTATCTGTCTTTCTAGTTCTTCATTTTCAGATTTTAAATCTGAGTTGGTATTTTCGAGACAGGTGATATTTTTCTTGCTAAGCTTAAGTAATTTGGACACTTCTTTATACTTATCGTAAAGTTCATTAAAGGCACTTTCCAAATTATCGGAATCTGAATCATTACAGGAATCAAAAGAGGAATCAGAGGTTACCTTATCCCCGGTATTTACCATAAGAGCTAAGTTGGCTTCTTCTTCTTCACTGCTGGAGCTTGACTCACTGTCTGAGTCGCTGCTGTTTTCCCATGCAGCTGCCATGGCTTTCTTTTTGTATCTTCTGAACTTCTTGGAGCTGTCCTTCTTTTTGTGATCATTTTTCTTTAGCATTGGACAGTCTGCCTTGATATGTCCAGGCTTCTTGCATTCATAGCAAAGTGGCTCATTTCTCTTCTGATCTTTTCCGTCTGGTTTCTTGAGATCTTTGTTTTTCTTGAAGTACCTCCTACCAGACTGAAACTTCTTCTTCTTGGCCAAGATTCTCTGCAATCTTCTTGACAGCATGGCTTCTTCATCATCACTATTTTTGCTATCTTCACTGTTATCCAAGGATTCTTCAGATGAGTCCCCATTAGCTTTAAGCGCATTGGACTGCTTCTTTCTACTGGAGGATTCTCCTAATCTTTCCATATTTATTTCATGGGCCATGAGAGACCCGATGAGTTTTTCTACTGACATTCTCTTAAGGTCATTAGCTTCTTCGATAGCTGTGACCTTTGCCGTCCATGAAGATGGCAAGGATCTGAGAATCTTCCTTACCATATCTGCAATCTCATATGACTTTCCTAGACTGGCTAGACCATTAGTGATGTCAGTAAATCGACTAAACATTTGAGTAATAGACTCACCTGATTGCATTTGAAATCTTTCATACTGAGTGACAAGAATGTCGATTCTTGTCTCCTTTACTTTGTCTGTACCTTCATACGTAATCCTTAGCTTTTCCCACATTTCCATGGAGGATTTGCAAGCTGAGACTCTGTTGAACTCCTTCTTGCTTAGAGCACAACATAGAATGCTCTTAGCTTTACAGTTCAAGGAGATTTTCTTTCTATCTTCATCTGTCCATTGTGCTTTCTCATTTGTGACGACCAGATCACCTTCTTCCACTATCGACCAGATTTGATAGTCGTGGCCTTGTAGAAAGTATTCCATCCTGGTCTTCCAATACGTATAATCTTCACCGTCGAACAAAGGAGGTCTGTTGACAGACTGACCTTCGAAGTGACCTTGGGCTGCCATGGATCTTTACTCTTCAGATCGTTGGATCTTGTTCTTTGTCGAAGAGACTCGCTCTGATACCACTTGTTGCCCGGTTGGCTAACCCAGAGGGGGGGGTGAATGGGTCTTTAAATAAAATTTATCTGATAAAACCTGAACTCAAACAAACATAAAAGTTCTTGGAAGGGATTAGTAATGGTTAGTAAAAGCAACAATCACACGATAAAGACAATCTCACAACACACAGATTTATCCTGGTTCGGATCTCCTCTCCTTAGGAGTCCTACGTCCAGTCCCTGAGCAACCCTCAGGATTTCACTAACTAGGGTACAGTCCCCCTATGGACAAAAACAACCATCCAGCTCAGCTGGTCTTCCTTCACTCCTGAAGGGAACACAACACCCTGGTACCACCAGGTCTTCCTTCACTTCCGAAGGGAAAAACACCACCCTGGACACCACCAGGTCTTCCTTCACACACGAAGGGAAGAACACAAGAAAATCTTGAAGGAAATGACTAGCCCCTAGATCAAGCTTTTACAAAACTCAATCTGAAGCTACAAGCACTGAGAGTCAAAGATCTACACAATGTGGACTCTCTCAGAACTAATCTAGCTCTTCCTTGATTTTTCTTCTCACAGCACGAGAAGCTAGGAGCCAAGATCGAAAGGAGAGAATTTCTGGCTCTAGTGATCTTCTGAAGACTTGAAAGTGGCAGAGTTCTAGACTCTCTTGAATGTCAATAATGCTTCCTTCATGATTTTTTGTTTCGGAACTTCGTCTTGTATTTATATCTCCAATTTGAATGAGGATGAAGAGATGACCGTTGTCTCACAGCTTTGGTGTACGTTAGACTGAAGGATCTGTGAAACTTCCTGTCGACAGTCTTTTGTTCTTTGGAGCACGCAAAGTGATGAGATCTTCTTAGTTGGCTTGTAGTTCTTTCTGTGTCAGATGTTGTAGGATAGTATATCCTTAAGGTTCTGCAAGGTTGAGCTTTAATGGTAGACAGCTATACTATCTCCAGATGTCAATCAACGTTAGAGCAGATAGACACAAATATGGTAGTGACAGTTTATCGTTCTAGAAGATGCATGCAGAGGATACACGAGAATGGAAGATATGTTCTGTATCCGTGCAGAGATACGTTCAGTCTTTATTAAATGCATGGCAGTCAAACAGACGTGATGCGACTTTGACTATTCAACGTAGCTTAAATCAAGGAAAACATTTAATTAATGGAAACATGACTTATGCAGTCGTTATGAAAGTCTGATAGAATCGTTATGATCAAGTTGCTGTAGACTCATAAGAAGTCGTTATGATAACTTATGAAATCGTTACCACAACCAAGTCGTTCTATAACAGATGATATAAGAAATCGTTATGAAACATGGCAAGTCGTTCTGATTCTGAACAAATCGATATGAAACACTTATCAGATCGTTATGAGATGCAAGTCGTTGTAGCTTTCTAAAGAAATCGTTACGATGTCTTACAGAATTGTTGTGACGAGCAAGTCGTTATAACTCTCTAAAGAAATCGTTACGATGACTTACAGAATCGTTATGACGAGCAAGTCGTTATAACTCTCTAAAGAAATCGTTACGATGACTTACAGAATCGTTATGACGAGCAAGTCGTTATAACTCTCTAAAGAAATCGTTACGATGACTTACAGAATCGTTATGACGAGCAAGTCGTTATAACTTCTGAAGAAGTCGTTACGATACTTACAGAGTCGTTATAATGAGCAAGTCGTTATAACTTCTGAAGAAGTCGTTACGATAACTTACAGAGTCGTTATAATGAGCAAGTCGTTATAACTTCTGAAGGAGTCGTTACGATAACTTACAGAGTCGTTATAATGAGCAAGTCGTTATAACTTCTGAAGGAGTCGTTACGATAACTTACAGAGTCGTTATAATGAGCAAGTCGTTATAACTTCTGAAGGAGTCATTACGATAACTTACAGAGTCGTTATAATGAGCAAGTCGTTATAACTTCTGAAGGAGTCGTTACGATAACTTACAGAGTTGTTATAATATCGACTTGTTTGACACAACAAGGTTATTCAATCTTACAAGTAAATCGTTGAACTTGAGAGGAATCGTTATAGCTAATGAAGGAATCGTTATGGCTCTTCTGAGAAATGATGTATGTAAGTATTTACCACAAATGCTTGACTTTTTTGTGCTTAAGGCTAAATAAAACAAGGTTAGAAAACTTTTGACAGGTTTTGTTTATCACCAAAATAAGCATGTAATTAATTTAAAAGTATATGGGGATGGACTGTTCATCAAGAGGGAGGTTGCCGAGCATGCCGCTCATTGCCTTACTTGCCAACAGGTAAAGGCAGAACACATGCGCCCTGCTAGTGTGCTTAGACCATTAGATATTCCAGAGTAGAAATGGGAAAGTATTGACATGGACTTCATCATGGGTTTACCCCAGACTCATGGTGGACTCGACGCCATATGGGTCATTATCGACCGATTAACCAAGTCCGCACACGTCCTACCTATAAAGAGTAAGTGGTCTGTAGAGGTACTAGCCGCATTATATGTTAAAGAGATCGTGCGACTTCATGGAGTTCCATCATCCATTGTCTCAGATCGAGATCCGAGGTTCACGTCTCATTTCTGGAAGGGACTGCAGACTGCACTTGGTACTAAGCTCAATTTTAGTATCGCTTTTCACCTACAGACTGATGGGCAGACTGAGAGAACCAACCAGATAGTTGAAGATATGTTAAGAGCCTGCACCATAGATTTCCAAGGCTACTGGAATGAACATTTATCCTTGATTGAGTTCGCCTATAACAACAGCAATCAAGTGAGTATTAAATGGCACCATTCGAAGCACTTTATCGTAGAAACTATAGATCTCCTGCATGTTGGAATGAAGTCGGAGAACAACAATGGCTAGGCCCAGACATGGTACAAAATACTACTGGGGATATACAGGTAATTCAAGATCGGCTCAAGATTGCTCAGTCCAGACAGAAGAGTTATACTGACAAGAGGAGGCGAGATTTAGAATTTCAAGTGGGGGACCATGTACTCTTAAAGGTATCCCCTACCCGTGGCATCCAAAGATTTGGTGTTAATGGAAAGCTTAGTCCAAGATTCATCGGCCCTTTTGAAGTGCTCGAAAGGGTTGGTGAGGTTGCTTACCGGTTGGCATTGCCACCAAATATGGCATGTGTACACAATGTGTTTCATGTTTCCATGCTGAGAAAATATGTGTACGATCCTACGCACATCATTTTCCATGAGAAGTTGGTGCTGAACACGGATATGACGTACGAGGAGAAACCAATCAAGATACTAGAACGAAAGGTGCAGCAACTCACCAATCATCCCATCCATGTGGTTAAAGTACTGTGGAATAACCATGGAGTGGACGAAGCCACATGGGAACCTGAAGGAATCATCAGGGGAAACTACCCCGATCTTTTCGGTAAGACATTCTCTCCTTTATGGTCATATGAATTTGGGGACCAAATTATTTTTAAGAGGGGGAGGATGTAGCAACCTGATATTTTAAATAATTAAATAAATAAAAATAACGGGAGAAATGAATTAAGTAAAACCCAATAAACATCAAATAGTAATGGGCTTGTTATATTGGTTTACTTAAAGGCTAATGGGCCAAGCTAGGAGTTAGATTATGGGTTGAGAGGAAAATACCCAAAAAATTCGTCACCCTAATTACATAGAAAATAGGAAAGGGTAAATTAGGGTTTAAAAGTATGACAATTAGCCATAAATGGCAAGCCAAATTGTCACCCACCATAGAAGCAACCTTCTAAAGGGTTTTCCACTCCAATTGGGAGGGGAGATCACCAAAACATGGAAGGGAAGAGCTAGAAATCGCATCCCACCTTTCCTAGTTACACTAGGACACATCTGTAACTTCGATGTTGAGGACTTGAGTAGAGTTCTTGAAGGCTTTTGGTCTATCAAAGGCCATCCAATGATCCTTAGACGATGGTCTCCTGCTATTCATATGGAGATTGAAAGCCTGAAGAGCATACCTCTATGGGTTGCTATTCACGATCTGTTCCTTCATCTCTGGACCAAAGACTTCATTGCCAAGCTTGCTAGCATGCTTGGCAAACCTCTCTATCTCGATAAGATGACAGCGGAACGTAGAAGATTGTCATATGCTCTTGTTTGCATTGAGATCTCCTTGGATGCTGAGCTTCCGGAGTTTGTTTATTACAAAGAGCTAGATGGTACTGTTAAAAGGCTTCAGGTTTCACTTCAATGGAGGCCGTGAAGATGCTCTGCATGTTCATCCTTTGGGCATGCAGACGGATCTTGTAAGCTTTCTCCTAAGTAGCAAACACTCAAAGTCTTCAAGGAGAAAGCTATTCAGACAAATGGGAAGGAGAAATCAATCCAGCATCAAGGTATTACGGTTCTTCACAACTCCTTTGCTGCTCTTGAAGGTGAAGCTGGTGGCGAGTCTATGCATGATGACTCACTGAGTCGACTCTCCAACAAGAGGGAAGCGACCAAAGAAGGAATTGATTCATCCTTTCCTTCGTTGCATTCCTTACCTTGCAAGGACTCTTCCATTTTAGAAATAAGTGAAGAAAGAATCGTTAGCAATGCGCCTCCATCAAATGGCAATCCCGCCTAGGGTGGGGCCCACAAGGCTGCTGATGCGAAGGAAGTTCCTCCTTCTTTGGGAGGAATTAACGGAGTTACCCATGCGCAGCTTACTCCTCCAATGGAAGGTAATAATATGCACGGCTACATCATAGACTCCCTTCCTCGCAAGGACTCTCTCATCTTAGGAAAGAGTCAAGAGAGACATCGTGGAAACATTGCACCCGCCCAAGGTGGGACCCACAAAGAAGCTGGTGCACAAGAATCACTTCCTTCCTTGGGAGGATTTGGCGGAGTTTCTATAGCTGACCAACCTCCATCGGCATCTCATCCTTTGGGAGGAATGCACAACTCGCTCCAAAGATTGCCCAACGTGCTGGACTCCTCAAATCAAGCCACAAGTGACCCTAGCGGTCCAAGCCAAGCGCAGCTGACATCTCTAACGGAAGTAATTGCTCATGGCTACAATAAAGGTAACTCCATATTTAAAAAACTCCTTGCTGTTGACGAAGTAGAAGGATATAATTCAAAGGGGCTAAAGGAAGGATAAGGATAAAGGAGGGAAAGACATGAGAAAAGATTCTATACTTCAGAAAAACCATTAACTGGTTGCGTTTTGCTTCATTCCTCTCCCGTTTAATCTTTTATCATGAAGATTATATTTTGGAATGTTCGTGGTGTCGATAAAAGTTACAAATGTAGGGAGCTTAATAAGATTATTAAGTCCTTAGCATGAGATATTGCTATTTTAGTTGAGACTAAAGTTAAACCTATTCATGTTTCTGCTAAAAAGAACTTAATTTGGCCTGATGCTAATTTGATCAATAATGATTCTAAATCGGATAATGGAAGAGTTTGGATCTTGTGGAACCCCGACTCCATTGATTTGCAAACCAATTTGATTCAATCGCAGTACATTCATCTTTATGGTGTGGACAAAGCAAAAATTCCCCTTTCTGGTTGACCACTGTTTATGCTTCTAATAACAGTCATGATAGGAATTCTCTTTGGACTGATATTTCCACTATTGTCAATACAACCTCTCAGTCTCCTTGGCTTATTGTGGGTGACTTTAACACTGTTAGATTTCCTCATAACTAATTTTGTTGAATTGTAAGCATTACGAGCTCGAGCGTGCCCCTACTTTTCGCGAGTTATTTGATCGGAGTCATAAGCGGAAGGGGACGGATGACTATGTCAGCGAGAGTGCTTGCACGATTGCTGTAAGTCAAGCTATAAATTTTGAATTCAATTAAGATATTAAAATAATTTGTTTTCAATAATTTAGTTTTATTTTGTTCTGCATGAGACCTATGATAGGACGATGGTGGATCGCTATGCAGAGGGCACTCCCTAGCCAGACATGGATCCAGAGGCTTGGGTCGACGCAGCAGGAGGGCCGAGGAAGGGTCGAGTGTACGACTTTGGGGACAGCCTGGATACTACTCCAGTGTTGTCCTCATATGTGAGTTCGGTCGCTCCTCTGGCATACGCGAGTTCATTTGCTGTGCCGCCCGGTAGTGGTGTAGAGGATATTAGAACCCTCATTCAGGAAGAGTTACGGGAAGATCTATGGACGCACTTCGGCGATATGGTTCAGTAGTTGATCTCAACCATGCAGGGAGTACGCCCCTCACAGCCAGCCCCTCAGGTCAGTATTACTATTAATTTCATATACTTTGAATGAAATGAAACCACTAAAGAATGTCAAAAGGGAAAAAAAGAAATCTAAATTAATTAACCTAACAAAAGTGTAAAGGGTGTTGAAATGACGGATCTAAATAAACCCAAGTCTAAAGTGTCAAAACACACAACCCGGGGGTCCAAAATCCCAAATAGGGATCTGATTGGCATGTCGATCACTCCGACATGACCGGGTGGGTTCAATTGACGTGTGAGAACTGACGGAATCCGATTTGGATTCCCAGATTGGGTTGGGCGTTGAAACGACGGATCTAAAAAAACCATAGTCTAAAGGGTCAAAACACACAACTCGGGGGTCTAAAATCCCAAATAGGGATATGATTGGCATGATGTTCACTCTGACACGACCGGGTCAGTGAAAGTGACGTGTGTGAACTGACAGAGTCTGATTTGGATTCCCTGATTGGGTTGGGCGTTGAAACGACGGATCTAAAAAAACCCAAGTCCAAAGGGTCAAAACACACAACACGGGGCTCCAAAATCCCAAATAAGGATCTGATTGGCGTGTCGTTCACTCCGACACGACCGGGTGGGTTCAATTGACGTGTGCAAATTGACATAATCCGATTTGGATTCCCGGATTGGGTTGGGCATTCAATTGCCGGATCTAAAAAAAAATCCAAGTCGAAAGGATTACAACACACAACTCGGGGTCCAAAATCCCAAATAGGGATCTGATCAGCATGTCGTTCGCTCCGACACGACCGGGTGGGTTCAATTGACGTGTGCGAACTGACGGAATCCGATTTGGATTCCTGGATTAGGTTGGGCGTTGAAACGACGGATCTAAAAAAACCCGAGTCTAAAGGATTAAAACACACAACCCAGGGGTCCAAAATCCCAAATGGGGATCTGATTGGCATGTCGTTTGCTCCGACACGACCGGGTGGGTTCAATTGACGTGTGCGAACTGATGGAATCCGATTTGGATTCCCGGATTGGGTTGGGTATTGAAATGACGGATCTAAAAAAAACCCGTCTAAAGGATTAAAACACACAACCCGGGGTCCAAAATCCCAAATAAGGATCTGATTGGCGTGCCGTTCACTCTGACACGACCGGTTGGGTTCAATTGACATGTGCGAACTGACGGAATCTGATTTGGATTCCCGGATTGGGTTGGACGTTGAAATGACGGATCTAAAAAAACCATAGTCTAAAGGGTCAAAACACACAACTCGGGGGTCCAAAATCCCAAATAGGGATCCGATCGGCGTGTCGTTCGCTCCGACACGACCGGGTCTGTGAAATTGATGTGTGTGAACTGACGGAGTCTGATTTAGATTCCCGGATTGGGTTTTGAAACCACGGATCTAAAAAACCCAAGTCTAAAGGGTCAAAACACACAACTCGGGGGTCTAAAATCCCAAATAGGGATCCGATCGGTGTGCCATTCACTCCGACACGACTGGGTCAGTGAAAGTGATGTGTGTGAACTGACGGAGTCTGATTTGTATTCCCGGATTGGGTTGGGCGTTGAAACGACAGATCTTAAAAAACCCAAGTCTAAAGGATCAAAACACAAAACCCAGGGGTCCAAAATCCCAAATAGGGATCCCATCGGCGTGTCATTTGCTCCGACACGACCGAGTGGGTTAAATTGACGTGTGCGAACTAACGGAATCCGATTTGGATTCCCGGATTGGGTTGTGTGTTGAAATGACGGATCTAAAAAAACCTAACTCTAAAGGATCAAAACACACAACCCATGGGTTAAAAATCTAAAATAGTGATCCGATCGGCGTGTCGTTTGCTCCGACACGACCGGGTGGGTGAAAGTGACGTGTGCGAACTGACGGAATCCGATTTGGATTCCTGGATTGGGTTGGGCGTTGAAACGATGGATCTAAAAAACCCAAGAAACGACAGATCTAAAAATAGTTTCTAATTAAACTTGAGAAATAATCACTTATTTTAAATTTAATTTTTGAAAATAATGTATGTATATTAATTTTTATCAATGTTTCTCATATTATTATTTTTAATATAGGATCGACCTCTGGCACCTGACGATCACGAGGCGGTGACAGCAGACGATCTGGCAGATCAATGCTAATTTTTTGTATTTATTATTTTGTATGATTTTGTATTTGTTGTATTTTATGATTTTATGTTGATTGTGAGTATTTGTGAAATTTATGAATATTGGAGCAGGTTTGAAAAATCATTGTTATTTATATGTATTTTGTTTAAAAAAATTACAGTAAGTTTCGACGGAATTTTCGACAGATATTAGTCCGTCGAAAAATAGATATTACCGACGGAAACCAGCCGTCGAAATTTATGTCTAAAGTACTGACGAATTAATTTCCGACGGATTTGTAGGTCGAAATTTACCGACGGAAATTCCGACGGATTTTGCGACAATTTTCTGTCGGTAAATACTGACCAAATTTCCAACAATGTTTTCCGACGCTTTCGGTCGGAAATTACCGACCCAATTTCCGACTGATATTTCTGTCGGTATTTTCGACAGATTTCCGACGAAATTTTGTGCCGTCGGTAATTTCTGACCAGATTTTTCCGACGGATCATTTCCGACGACCTTTCGACAGAAAGTTGTCGGAAGGCTATTTTTCTGACTGATTACCGTCGGATTTCAGACGGATGGTGTCTGTCGGAAATCCTGCCTTTTCTTGTAGTGTAACATTGTTCTTTAATGTAGGAGAGATTGCGTGCAAGACAATGTGCCAAAACAAGATCAAAAAGATCAAGAATAGCACTAAAAGCAAGTGCCTGTCGACAGCCCTAGAGAAGCCTGTCGACAGCCCAGCACAGATAGAACAGATGGGTTCCTAGAAAGGTTCACCTGCCGATAGAACCAAATCATCTGTCGACGGATCAACACATGAAACTGTCTCCTAGGAAGCCCAGTCTTCTGCCTTTTGCATGTTTGTCTACATCTGTCGACAGATGCATATCTTGTTGTCGATAGAAGAAGAGAAAATCTCAATACGAGATCTCCATATGTTTCTGACTTGGGTGTTTCCTTTTACCACGACTCTCCATACTTGAACACCCATATAAAAGAAACTCTTTGGAGTTATTTTCGAAAAGAAGAAGCCACCATACCAAACCCTAATCAAAAACCAAGAGAGAGAGCTTCTTCTTACTGCTCTGCTTCAACCCTCCATCCAGGGAAAGATAGAACCATCTTCCGAATGGAGTTGAAGCTGGTTTGTCCATCTTTCAAGTTTCTCCATCAACTGATACCTGTCAAGACAAAGCTTGAAGTTCTTTCGGATGACCACCACGAAGAGTTCTTCATCAGGATATACTTCTACATCTCTGAACTCTTCTAGTTCTACACCTTTCATATCTTTGTGTGTGTGGTAGTGGTTCAAGCGTTCCTTGTGCGTGATCCACGTGTAGATTATTGTTCTGGTTGTGTGTTTGCATCAGACAACGTGTGTGGTGTGTTGGTCAGATCAAGGCTAGATGATCTGATCTATTGTGGAATTGATCTAGTGTGTGTGTGTGTGGTTGAGCCATTGTGCTCGTGTGTGTGTTGTACTCAGTTCTTGAGTAGTGTGTCCTCACTGTGTGAGGGGTGGACATAGGAGTCATGGGGTGTGATCTCCGAACCACCTAAAAATTCCCTTGTGTACTGTGATTTGACTTGTGGTTTGCATTGTGTTGCGCTAGATGCATGCCTAGGGATTTCGTCTACACACTACTTGCTAATTTGTTCACACACATTACATCAGATCAAAGGGTTTTAATTGAGTAGATCTTTTAATCCGAAGTAATTTGTAAATTGCTTAAGTTTTCGCTGCAAATCTATTCAACCCCCCCCCCTTCTAGCTTTGCCATAACTGAATATCCGATCCTAACACAGTTCCTCAGAAGCATGGCCATGGTGGTCCGTTCATCATGGAGAGGTTTAAGAGGATGGCTTCGCCTTCTTTTAACGGGGAGAGTCAGCCCCTCTTGGCAAAGAGCTGGATGAGGGAGGTAGAGAAGATCTTCTGGGCTATAAGTGTGTGGAAGAAGACAAAGTCAACCTGGCTAGTTACATGCTACAGGTACTTAGAGTATATGTACTTGTATAAGGTTAAGTTTTTTTTAGATAGTGCTTATGGGTTGTGTTTTGCAGGAGAGAGCCGATGTTTTGTGGGCCTCTCTACTACGTACCAGATACGAGGATGGTGCCATTGAGGTGACTTGGGATGAGTTCACGAGGCTATTTTGGGCCAAGTTCATCTCCGAGCACATCCAAGACAATATGGAGCAGGAGTTTCTCTCTCTCACATAGGGCTCCATAACTGTCTTGGAGTATGAGGCCAGGTTTGCCAGGCTTTCTAAATATGCTCCACATATTGTGGCTGATGAGCGCTGGGAGACCAAGAAGTTTGTGATGGGGCTTAAACCATCACTTAGGTCGAGGCTAGTTGCTTTTGACCACCGCACTTTAGACGAGGCTCTCAGTGCAGCATGCAGGCAGGAGAGTGAGATGGACCAGTACTTGGAGGAGAAGAGGGCAGCTCAGAAGAGGTCAGTTCCACCTTTCCAAAGGTAGGACAGGAAGAAGCCAGTAGTGTATCAGTCACCCCAGCATCCAGTGGCGGCTTCAAGTCAGTAGACGGTTGCACCACAATCACCCAGCTTTAGGCCTAGCGACAAGAAGGTGTGTCCTCACTATGGAAGGGCACATGGTGGCACCGGTTATTGGAATCTAGTAGGGAAGTGCCTGAAGTGTGGCAGCACCGAGCATCAAATTAGAGATTGCCCCAGACTTCAGCAGTCCGTTCAGAAAGGAGCGCCAGCCCTAGCAGCGGCAGCGGTAGCAGCACTAGTGACAGGGAGACCAGGAAGGCCTCGTGCCCAAGCCCGAGTTTTTGCACTAGCTCGAGAGGACGCAGAGCAAGCTGAGAACGTCACGGAAGGTATGGTTCTAGTCATGGGTGTGTAGGCTCGAGTGTTGTTTAATACGGATGCTACACACTCATTCATTTTCGAGCTGTTTGCCAAGCAGTTAGCAGTAGAGTCTGGACTGGAGGCAGAGGAGTTAGAAGTCCCTTTGTCTGTGCACACACCACTAGGTACGATAGCGACCAGGAAGTGCATTCCATCCTTACCTGTGTGCATTGAGGACCGAGGCTTGTTCGGGTGCTTCTACTTGCTCAAGATGAAGGACTATGATGTCATACTTGGTCTGGATTGGCTTGAAGAGCACTATGCCTTGGTGGATTACAGAGGGAAGAAGATTACTTTCCGTATTGCTGGAGAGGATGAGTTCTCACATCTGTTGCCAAGGAATTTAGCGGGATGGTTTGTGATCTCCGCCATGAAGGCGATGAAGATGGTGAACAAAGGTTGTGATGCATTTCTTGCCAGTGTGGTCTTGGTTCCAAAGGCCGATCAGTCACCTACCCTTGAGGAGATTGAGGTTGTGCAGGAGTTTCTAGACGTGTTCCCTGATGATTTGTCTGGATTGCCACCAGCAAGGGAGATAGAGTTCACCATAGAGTTGCTTCCAGGCACCTCTCCTATCTCTAGGGCTCCATATCGGATGGCACCTGCGGAGTTAGCTGAGATGAGGAAGCAGTTGCAGAATTTGCTTGATAAGGGGTTCATTCGCCTTAGTGTTCACCATGGGGAGCACCTGTACTGTTCGTGAAGAAGAAAGATGATTCCCTCAGGCTGTGCATTGACTGCTGGAAGCTCAACTAGGTGACAGTAAAGAACAGGTATCCCTTGCCGCAGATTGTTGACTTGTTCGATCAGCTGCAGAATGCATGTGTTTTCCAAGATAGATCTGTGGTCCGGCTACCATCAGTTGAGGATCAAGGGAGGATGTATCCAAGACTGCATTCAAGACCCATTATGGGCATTATGAGTTCCTTGTTCTTCCAATTGGTCTGACCAATGCCCCTGCAGCATTCATGGATCTCGTGAATAGGGTGTTTAGGCCATATTTGGATAGCTTTGTTGTGTTGTTCATAGACGATGTGTTCTATTCCCCTGATGAGGATTGTTCTAGAGGTTCTCCGAGAGCACAAGCTGTATGCTAAGTTTAGCAAGTGCGACTTCTGGATGCGCGAGGTTCATTTCTTTGGGCATGTTATCTTTGGTACTAGAGTTGCTGTTGATCCGGCGAAGGTTCAGGCGGTGTTAGAGGGAGAGACTCCAAGGACACCATCGGAGATCAAAAGTTTTCTTGGTTTAGCAGGCTATTACATGCGATTTATTGAAGGCTTTGCCTCTATCCTAGCACCTTTGATAACCAGGAGGGGTGTGAAGGATGTGTGGTTTGAGGATTACGAGAGTAGTTTCCAGTTGTTGAAGACGAGGCTTACATCTACACCCGTGTTGATCTTGCCTAGTGGTGCAGAGGGTTTTGCTATCAACTCTGATGCTTGTCAGATATGTGACGGCCCTCATTATACCGGTACGGTTATACCAACCCACGTCGGTATAGCGAGAGTCCTCACAGTGGGACATTTACCCAAACGATACAAACAGCTGAGATACACGCGAATATACAACAGAGTAGCGGAAGTAAAAGACAACTGTCCTCATTTATTCATCATCCACATTAAACATACATGAAATTCGCAATTTACATTAAGAGCTAAAAGTTCACATAATTTAAATTGCTGAAATTTTAAATACATAATGTCCACACTTATACATTCTTTTCATGATAACTCTAATACAACGTTCAAATTACATACTACGAAATGCACAAGTCACAAAGAACTCCAAAGACTAATCTCCGCGCTCGGAGTCCACCTCCACTGTCTCCTCCAACGGTACCACGTCACCAACTACACCTGTACGCCGAAGCAAGGAGTGAGTCTAAATACTCAGCAAGAAACACTACTCATAACATACACGTATAAGTCATGCGGTTTCTACATGCACATTCAAAATTTTCAACACATGGCATGCTAGTCATTTGAAAGTTTCAACCTATCATGAAAGTTTTACAATTTAATACATGGATCATGCTTTCAGATTTCTAAGAATAAAACTTACCTATCACATGCTCTCTATTCAATTTACTCGTGAAATTTTGCCTTTAAAGAACCAAGACATGAGAGCTACCAACATGAACACTGTGCATATATGAAAGGAAAACACAACTAGCATGGTTTTACATGTTCTTAAGTACATACATAGACATTTTCACATGCTTTAAGTTGCTGGTTTCACATGGTTTAATGGCTGTAAACCTACACATGAGAGCTACAATGTTGTTTAAAACATACCACGTGAACAACCAATCATGCTATTTTGTACAAGTGCTCATCAATTATCCCTAACATGATTCTAGACATCTTCGCACATATAAACATGATGATAACAACATGAAATTACTGATTTCACATGGTTTCAGATTTGTCTCACATGGGTTTCAATGTCATATTCTCACATTTTTAGTTTCACATTTTCTTTACACAAGTTTCCAATTCACATGGTTGCACTTTACACATACACATTTCACATGGTTCACTTACACATTAACACATGAACACATAAACATTACACATTACACATTTTAGGTGCCGTGACACATAGTCCAAACCACCAAAGAAGGACATATACACATCACATTACACATAGACGCCATCTAGGCATTACAATGGCGACTCTTGGACTGCGCAGACCGGGAGAACAAGTCTCCACCCTAACCAGTGGTACTTGTCCACCTCCAGGATTTCCCCCTAATGCCCTTAGGGTCACTTACACATTGAACTTTCTCAGGGGGACTTTTCCCTGATACAGTTCCACTGCCCTCTACGGAAGCAGTGTCACATTGGCACAGTTACACATTTACACATTTTACCGATTTTACACATGGTTTTACACATATCACTTTTCATCTCATTCACTTTCTCACTCACATGCATATCTCTATTTTTCCTGACATGGCACTACAGATTTCAGGAGTTTAACACACAGTAAATTCACCAATCAGGTTGGGTTTAAACAATATCTAACCACCTTACGATAACATACATAGATTTTTACATTTCACATGGAAAAATGATAACTCCTTATATACTGGTCCAAATGACCTGGAATTTTAACCACATGCTATTTTCGGGTTCAAGGTCATACATTCAATTTTTCAGATTTTTCTGAGCTAAATAGAATTTACAGAAAATCAAATACCTATTTCGCATGCCATTCACAATTTAGGTTGATATGGAGTTTAACACCATCATGCATTTTTGCCACTTACTGTCTGAACAGAGACTACTGTTATATGCATGATTCGAGAATACAGAATTACCCTAAATCATACAACCATAGATCGATCATCACAATCTATCTTGCATGCCTTTTTATTTACCGAACCGAATTTATTAGCAATTTATGCAAGCATGGACAATTTATCAAAAATTGAGTATACGTATACTGATCCACTAATCTTCATGATCTGATAAAACTTAGGGCATTCAGACTAGTCCTAATCATAAAACATGGATTGGCAAGATTATCAACAATCATGCTTGAAATTTCATGGAGAATAATTTCTAACATTCACCACCACACATCACACTCATCCACACACCACATTTAACAGTATACATAGTGTATAGGGTTACCATATATCCTCATCACGGAAACCATACCAAAATAGTTGTATAGGAAGGGCAGAACAGGTCACTGTTCTGTCCAGATGAACTTGGCGGCGGTCTCTGGCCGCTAACTCAGTGTTAGCGGCATGGTCGATGGACGCCAAGCATAATCTCAGCGTCCAGTGACCTTGCCGTCAATGCAGGTCTGTGCAGAACACAGACCCGAGCCTCAAGTTGGGGTGAATTTGGGGTCAAGGACATGAAGCAAAATACACCAAAAATGCTAAAACCGTCCTAGACTCATACGGGAACTTATGGTAGGGTCACTTGCCTCTAGGAAATTGCTTCAATGGATCAAAAGTGCTGGTGAAGCCCTCCTTGGGCAGTCCCAAGAAGGTGCAGAACGTCCTCCAAGATCTCCCTCCTCCGGGCTCCTGGATGATCTCCACAGCAAGGAAACGTCGGGGAGGTCTTCTCCTTCAGTCCAGCTAGCTTCTTGTTGAGGAAGATGGCCGGATCCAGCTTCAGAGGGTCAGGTTCTTAGGTGCAAAGTGGGGGTTTTCTCACAGCTTCCTCTAGGGTTTTCTCCTCTTGTTTCTCTCTTGCAAAGGGTGAAGAGAGGGGTTGGGGAAGGCAGATCCGGGTTCAACATATGGGAGAGGCCTCTCTCCCACTCACAAAGTGACAAGATGGCTCTCAGAGCCGTTGGGGACAGCTCCCCAATGGGTGAGCTCCCTTGTTTCCGGAATTTCTGGCTCTGCAACGCATGCAGGTCAGAGAAATCGGCGTCCACATCGTTAGACGCCAGGATTAGTGTTGGCGTCCATGGGTGGACGCTGACACCACCTCAACGGCTAGGGGTTGACGCCAATCTGGCCTTCGGCCAGAACTCTAAAATATGCAGAAAACCATGCATGCCATGCATATATACATGCAATATGTATATGGTAGTGTATTCATACTATCACTATTCAATACATGCATTATTTACTTCTAGTATAAACACAAGCACACGTAATTGTACTAATTAATATGTACGTAAATATGTATATACATACACAAGCCCAAATATACACACACAAATATAATTAATGCGACGGAAATTCGAGGGCCTTACACCCTCTCCCCCTTAAAGAAACTTCGTCCTCGAAGTTAGAACGACACTACTCAAACAAAAGGGGATACTTCTTCTTCATCGCATCCTCAAGCTCCCAAGTAGCCTCCTCTCGTGAGAAGTTCCGCCATAGAACTTTCACCGACGCAATACTCTTGTTCCGGAGATGCTGAACCTTCCGGTCAAGAATAGCTACTGGTTGCTCGACATACGAAAGATCTGGCTGGATCTCCACTGGCTCATGACTAATCACATGAGACGGATCTCGGACATACTTCCTGAGCATAGATACGTGGAATACAGGGTGAACGCTAGCCAAAGCTGGGGGTAATGCTAGCTCATATGCCACGCTGCCCAAACGTCTGAGAATCTCATATGGGCCAATGAATCTAGGGCTTAGCTTGCTATGCCTGCCAAATCTGACAACACCTCGAGTAGGCGATATCTTCAAGAAGACATGATCGCCAACCTCGAACTCCAAATCCTTCCTTCTGTTGTCGGCATAACTCTTCTGCCTATCCTGTGCCGCAACAAGCCTCTTCCTGATAAGCTGGATCTTATCCGAAGTTTCCTGAACTAACTCCGGTCCGATCAACTGCCTATCACCAGTCTCCTCCCAACATAACGGAGATCTGCAGGGCCTACCATACAACGCCTCGAATGGAGCCATACCAATACTAGCATGAAAGCTGTTGTTGTATGCGAACTCCACAAGAGGTAAATGACGCTCCCAATCATCCTTCCAATCCAGAACACACGCTCTCAACATATCCTCGAGCGTCTGGATAGTCCTCTCGGACTGTCCATCGGTCTGGGGATGAAACGCCGAACTGAGCTTCAGCTCCGAACCTAAAGCATCCTGAAGACCCTTCCACAATCTCGAAGTAAATCTCGGATCTCGATCCGAAATGATCGACTTCGGCACACCATGCAATCTAATGATACCACTAACATACAATCTAGCTAAACTCTCTACTGACTGCTTCTTCTTCATAGGCAAGAAATGAGCAGTCTTCGAGAATCTATCTACAACTACCCAAATCGAGTCATTGCCCCTTCTAGATCGAGGCAAACCCGAAACGAAGTCCATAGTGACAGCTTCCCACTTCCACACTGGGATATCCATCCTCTGCATAAGGCCGGATGGTCGCTGTCGCTCGGCCTTCACTTGCTGACATACTAACATCTAGACACATAATCCGCAACATCTTTCTTCATGCCGGACCACCAAAATGATCTCTTCAGGTCTTGATACATCTTAGTGTTACCCGGATGAATAGAGAATCGCGATCTATGAGCCTCCGCTAACACATGCTCACGGACATCTACCAAATCAGGGACACAGACACGGTGCTGAAATCTAATCACACCGTCCTCATCACGAGCAATGCCCGCCTTACCCACTAATTCTAACAATCTAGGGTCGGCTTCCTGTTGCTGATCACCTCATCCAAAACCGAGGATCTAAGGGATAGCTGAGCTACAAAAGCCTGACACAGCGATGGCTCTAACTCGGTCATAGAGTACGCCGCATCCTCCAACATCTTCCAATCCTACTGGAACGAAGACCTCTTTCTACTAAGAGCATCCGCTACGACATTCGTCTTTCCAGGGTGATACTGAAGGTCGAAGTCATAGTCCTTCAAGAACTCAATCCATCTTCTCTGCCTCAGGTTTAATTCCTTTTGGGAGAAAAGATACTTCAAGCTCTTGTGGTCAGTAAACACCTCAAATCGGACACCATAAAGATAGTGCCTCCAGATCTTTAGTGCATGAATCACTGCTGCGAGCTCCAAATCATGAGTCGGATAGTTCCTCTCATGCTCCTTTAACTGACGAGAAGCATAAGCCACTACCCTTTCTTGCTGCATGAGCACACAGCCTAAATCGATCCGAGACGCATCTGTATAAATGGCAAAACCTTCTGGACCACTAGGCAATACCAATACCGGAGCAGAAGTAAGCTTAGCCTTCAATAGCTGGAAGCTACGCTCACATGCCTCAAACCATACAAACTTCTCACCTTTCCTGGTCAGCTTTGTCAAAGGGGTGGCAATGGATGAGAAACCCTCAATGAATCGCCGATAATAACCAGCTAACCCAATGAAACTACGAATCTCTGAAAGAGTCTGGGGAATCTCCCAATCCATAACTGCTTGGACCTTTGCTGGATCAACAGCTACACCAGCGCCGGAGATAACATGCCCGAGAAAGTGAACCTCGCGCAACCAGAACTCGCACTTGCTGAACTTCGCATACAGCTTGTGCTCACGGAGAACCTCTAAGACTAACCTCAAATGCTGACGGTGGTGGCCTCATCCGGAGAATAGACCAACACGTCATCAATAAACACAACAACAAAGCTATCTAAATACGGACTAAACACCCGGTTCATGAGATCCATGAACGCTGCAGGGGCGTTGGTCAATCCGAAAGGAAGAACCAAGAACTCATAATGTCCATAACGGGATCTAAATGCCGTCTTGGACACATCCTCACGCCTAATCTGCAGCTGATGATAACCAGATCGCAAGTCAATCTTGGAAAATACTGATGCATCCTGCAACTGGTCAAACAGATCATCAATCCGAGGTAAGGGGTACCTGTTCTTCACAGTCACTTGTTTCAACTTCCTATAGTCAATACACAACCTAAGTGACCCGTCTTTCTTCTTGACGAACAATACAGGTGCGCCCCAAGGGGAAACACTAGGGCGAATGAATCCCTTATTAAGCAACTCTTGCAATTGCTTCCTCAACTCTGCTAACTCTGCAGGTGCCATCCGATATGGAGCCTTCGAGATAGGAGAGGTGCCCAGAAGCAACTCTATAGTAAACTCTATCTCTCTATCCGGTGGCAATCCAGACAAGTCATCAGGAAAGACATCTGGAAAATCCTGCACTACCTCAATCTCCGCAAGAGTAAGTGACTCATCAGCCTCTGGCACTAACACCACGCTGGCAAGAAATGCGTCACAACCCTTGTTTACCATGCGCATCGCCTTCATGGCAGAGATGACTAACTTTCCAGCCAAGTTCCTTGGCAAGGGATGAGAGAACTCGTCCTCACCAGGAATGCGGAAAACAATCCTCTTCCGACGACAATCCACTAACGCATAGTGCTCCTCTAGCCAATCCAGACCAAGAATAGCATCATAGTCCTTCATCTTTAGCAAGAAGAAACACCCATCTAGGATTCTATCCTCAATGCACACAGGTAACGACGGAATGCACTTCCTAGTCGATACCGTACCCGCAGGGGTGTGCACAGACAAAGGGACCTCTAAATCCTCAGACTCTACGCCTGACTCTAGGGCTAACTGCCTAGCGAACCGCTCGGAAATGAACGAGTGAGTAGCACCCGTATCAAACAAAACCCGAGCGTGCACACCTAAAAGCAAAACCGTACCTTCGGTGACATGCTCCGCCTGCTCGGCGTCCTCGCGAGCTAAAGCAAACACTCGAGCTGGGGCTCGAGGCCTTCCTGGTCTTCCTGTAGCTGGCGCGGCTGCCGCTACTGCTGGGCTGGCGCTCCACGCTGAGCTCCCTGTTGAAGTCTTGGGCAATCTTTGATCTTGTGGTCGCTGCTCCCGCACTTCAAGCATCTACCCGCTACCAACCAACACTCGGAACCACCATGTGTCTTCCCGCAATGGGGACACTCTTTCTTCACACCAGGGGAACGTACAGAAGGTACCTGAGAGTTGTTGACTGTCACGGATCGCTGCGGTGTCTGGTACACCGTTTTCTTCTTATCCTGCCGCTGGAACGTCGCTGCCGGCCTCTTCTGCGAAGCCTTCTTTTCCTCCAGATATTGCTCCATTTCTCCCTCCTGCC
This sequence comes from Colocasia esculenta, assembly GCA_014218235.1. NCBI lineage: Eukaryota > Viridiplantae > Streptophyta > Magnoliopsida > Alismatales > Araceae > Colocasia > Colocasia esculenta. Next base: position 85,322,828 of record CM024762.1, read on the forward strand.
TGCAGGCAGCACTGAGGGCCTCGTCCAGCGTGCGGTGGTCAAACGCCACGAGTCTCGTCCGCAGTGATGGCTTGAGTCCCATCACGAATTTCTTCGTCTTCCTGCGCTCATCCTCTACGATATGCGGTGCATACTTAGAAAGTTCAGAAAACCTTGCCTCGTATTCCAGCACGGTCATGGAGCCTTGCGTCAGGGAGAGAAATTCCTGCTCCATTTTGTCCTGGATATGCTCTGGGACGAACTTGGCTCGAAAGAGTCTCACGAACGCGTCCCACGTCACGTCTACTGCTCCGTCCTCAAAGCGTGTACGTAGTAGGGAGGACCACCATACATCCGCTCTCTCCTGCAATACACCTTCATAAGCACCAACTAACAAATTCTAAATTAAGCAGAACATACAAACATACAAAATTAAAAGTCTACCTGTAGCATGTAGGTGGCTAATGTCACCTTATCCTCATCAGGGCACCTGATGATCGGAAGATTTTCTCTGTCTCCCTTAACCAACTTTCTGCCATTAATGGATCACTCTCCCCCTTAAAAGAGGGTGGGGTCATCCTCTTGAATTGGTCCATGATGGGAGGTCCACCATGGTCCTGAGCTGGTGCCTGAGCCTGCTACATTAAACAATAAGCAATACACAATAAACACAATATCATGCAATTTAAATAGCAACTACTAGTTGTTTCATTATTCTACCTGGGCCTCCAACTGTGCCTGGAGTGCTGCCTGGGTATGAGCCTGCGTCTGCATGGCTTGCACCAGACCTTGCATGAATACTCCGTAATCCACAGGCGGCGGTGGGGGAAGTACAGGGCCTCGCGGTGCCGGGGCCTGTTGCTCCGCCTGCTCATCACGTCGCGGCTCGTCCTCACGGGCCGACGCTCCACCACGCCTACCTCTCGAAGCCATGGCTGTAATAAAATTTCAGCCACCATTAGAGCTAGGTTACTAAGTTTTCTAACCATTTTCTTATCTATCTTTCACTTCTTATTAGTGTTTTCTACACATGTGGACATACTTAGCATGCAATGGGGATGATGACTTAGGTATATTCATGTGCAATCTCAACCGGTTCTCTGATACCAATCTCTGTGACGGCCCTCATTATACCGGTACGGTTATACCAACCCACGTCGGTATAGCGAGAGTCCTCACAGTGGGACATTTACCCAAACGATACAAACAGCTGAGATACACGCGAATATACAACAGAGTAGCGGAAGTAAAAGACAACTGTCTCATTTATTCATCATCCACATTAAACATACATGAAATTCGCAATTAACATTAAGAGCTAAAAGTTCACATAATTTAAATTGCTGAAATTTAAATACATAATGTCCACACTTATACATTCTTTTCATGATAACTCTAATACAACGTTCAAATTACATACTATGAAATGCACAAGTCACAAAGAACTCCAAAGACTAATCTCCGCGCTCGGAGTCCGTCTCCACTGTCTCCTCCAACGGTGCCACGTCACCAACTACACCTGTACGCCGAAGCAAGGAGTGAGTCTAAAGACTCAGCAAGCAACACTACTCATAACATACACGTATAAGTCATAGCGGTTTCTACATGCACATTCAAAATTTTCAACACATGGCATGCTAGTCATTTGAAAGTTTCAACCTATCATGAAAGTTTTACAATTTAATACATGGATCATGCTTTCAGATTTCTAGGAATAAAACTTACCTATCACATGCTCTCTATTCAATTTACTCATGAAATTTTGCCTTTAAAGAACCAAGACATGAGAGCTACCAACATGAACACTGTGCATATATGAAAGGAAAACACAACTAGCATGGGTTTTACATGTTCTTAAGTACATACATAGACATTTTCACATGCTTTAAGTTGCTGGTTTCACATGGTTTAATGGCTGTAAACCTACACATGAGAGCTACAATGTTGTTTAAAACATACCATGTGAACAACCAATCATGCTATTTTGTACAGTGCTCATCAATTATCCCTAACATGATTCTAGACATTTCGCACATATAAACATGATGATAACAACATGAAATTACTGATTTCACATGGTTTCAGATTTGTCTCACATGGATTTCAATGTCATATTCTCACATTTTTAGTTTCACATTTTCTTTACACAAGTTTCCAATTCACATGGTTGCACTTTACACATACACATTTCACATGTTCACTTACACATTAACACATGAACACATACACATTACACATTACACATTTTAGGTGCCGTGACACATAGTCCAAACCACCAAAGAAGGACATATACACATCACATTACACATAGACGCCATCTAGGCATTACAATGGCGACTCTTGGACTGCGCAGACCGGGAGAACAAGTCTCCACCCTAACCAGTGGTACTTGTCCACCTCCAGGATTTCCCCCTAATGCCCTTAGGGTCACTTACACATTGAACTTTCTCAGGGGGACTTTTCCCTGATACAGTTCCACTGCCCTCTACGGAAGCAGTGTCACATTGGCACAGTTACACATTTACACATTTTACCGATTTTACACATGGTTTTACACATATCACTTTTCATCTCATTCACTTTCTCACTCACATGCATATCTCTGTTTTTCCTGACATGGCACTACAGATTTCAGGAGTTTAACACACAGTAAATTCACCAATCAGGTTGGGTTTAAACAATATCTAACCACCTTACGATAACATACATAGATTTTTACATTTCACATGGAAAAATGCATAACTCCTTATATACTGGTCCAAATGACCTGGAATTTTAACCACATGCTATTTTCGGGTTCAAGGTCATACATTCAATTTTTCAGATTTTTCTGAGCTAAATAGAATTTACAGAAAATCAAATACCTATTTCGCATGCCATTCACAATTTAGGTCGATATGGAGTTTAACACCATCATGCATTTTTGCCACTTACTGTCTGAACAGAGACTACTGTTATATGCATGATTTGAGAATACAGAATTACCCTAAATCATACAACCATAGATCGATCACACAAATCTATCTTGCATGCCTTTTTATTTACCGAACCGAATTTATTAGCAATTTATGCAAGCATGGACAATTTATCAAAAATTGAGTATACGTATACTGATCCACTAATCTTCATGATCTGACAAAACTTAGGGCATTCAGACTAGTCCTAATCATAAAACATGGATTGGCAAGATTATCAACAATCATGCTTGAAATTTCATGGGAGAATAATTTCTAACATTCACCACCACACATCACACTCATCCACACACCACATTTAACAGTATACATAGTGTATAGGGTTACCATATATCCTCATCACGGAAACCATACCGAAAATAGTTGTATAGGAAGGGCAGAACAGGTCACTGTTCTGTCCAGATGAACTTGGCGGCGGTCTCTGGCCGCTAACTCAGTGTTAGCGGCATGGTCGATGGACGCCAAGCATAATCTCAGCGTCCAGTGACCTTGCCGTCAATGCAGGTCTGTGCAGAACACAGACCCGAGCTCTCAAGTTGGGGTGAATTTGGGGGTTAAGGACACGAAGAAAATACACAAAAATGTAAAACCGTCCTAGACTCATACGGGAACTTATGGTAGGGTCACTTGCCTCTAGGAAATTGCTTCAATGGATCAAAAGTGCTGGTGAAGCCCTCCTTGGGCAGTCCCAAGAAGGTGCAGAACGTCCTCCAAGATCTCCCTCCTCCGGGCTCCTGGATGATCTCCACAGCAAGGAAACGTCGGGGAGGTCTTCTCCTTCAGTCCAGCTAGCTTCTTGTCGAGGAAGATGGCCGGATCCAACTTCAGAGGGTCAGATTCTTGGGTGCAAAATGGGGGTTTTCTCACAGCTTCCTCTAGGGTTTTCTCCTCTTGTTTCTCTCTTGCAAAGGGTGAAGAGAGGGGTTGGAGGAGGCAGATCCGGGTTCAACATATGGGAGAGGCCTCTCTCCCACTCACAAGGTGACAAGATGGCTCTCAGAGCCGTTGGGGACAGCTCCCCAATGGGTGAGCTCCCTTGTTTCCAGAATTTCTGGCTCTGCAACGCATGCAGGTCAGAGAAATCGACGTCCACATCGTTAGACGCCAGGATTAGTGTTGGCGTCCATGGGTGGATGCTGACACCACCTCAACGGCTAGGGGTTGACGCCAATCAGGCCTTCGGCCAGAACTCTAAAATATGCAGAAAACCATGCATGCCATGCATACATACATGCAATATGTATATGGTAGTGTATCCATACTATCACCATTCAGTACACGCATTATTTACATCGAGTATAAACACAAGCACACGTAATTGTACTAATTAATACGTACGTAAATATGTATATACATACACAAGCACAAATATACACACACAAATACAATTAATGCGACGGAAATTCGAGGGCCTTACAAGATAGGCCTTGGATGTGTGTTGATGTAGCATGGAAAGGTAGTTACCTATGCTTCTCGCTAGTTAAAGGAGCATAACCATAACTACCTGACCCATGATTTGGAGTTAGTGGTTGTGATTCATGCACTAAAGATCTGGAGACACTGTCTTTATGGTGTCAAGTTTGAGGTGTTCACTGACCACAAGAGTCTGAGGTATCTTTTCTCTCAGAAGGAGTTGAACCTACGACAGAGAAGATGGATAGAGTTTCTCAAGGACTATGACTTCAAGCTTCAGTACCATCCAGGGAAGGCGAATGCCATAGCAGATGCACTCAGCAGGAAGAGGTCACTACTTTGGAAGGATTGGAAGATGCTTGAGGATGCGGCATGTGCTATGACTGAGTTAGAGCCACAGTTGTGTCAGGCTTTCGTGGCTCAATTGTCTATCCGATCCAAGGTTCTGGACAGGTGATCGAGCAGCAAGAGAGCTGATCCTAGACTTCAGGAGATGGTGGGCAAGGTAGGAATTGCTCGAGATGAGGATGGTCTCATTAGATTTCATCACCGAGTATGTGTCCCTGATATTGTAGATGTTCGTGAGCGAGTACTTGCAGAAGCTCACAGGTCGAGGTTCTACATTCACCCAGGCAACACCAAGATGTACCGGGACTTGAAGAGATCCTTCTGGTGGTCTGGCATGAAGAAGGATGTGGCCGAGTTTGTGTCCAGATGTTTAGTGTGCCAGCAGGTAAAGGCCGAGCGCCAGAGACCATTGGGCCTTACGCAGAAGATGGAGATACCTGTGTGGAAGTGGGAGGCAATCACCATGGATTTTGTGACAGGTTTGCCCAGATCAACCAAGTGAAATGACTCGATTTAGGTGATTGTAGATTGTTTCTCCAAGACTGCTCATTTCATGCCCATGAAGAAGAAACAATCTGTGGCGAGTTTGGCTAGGCTGTATGTTGACAACATTGTGAGGTTGCATGGTGAGTCGAAGTCTATTATCTCTGACAGAGACTCGCGGTTTACATCGAGGCTGTGGCAGGGTCTTTAGGAGGATTTGGGTTCTCAACTGAAGCTTAGTTCGGCGTTCCACCCTCAGACAGATGGCCAGCCCGAGAGGATGATCCATATGTTCAAGGATATGTTGAGAGCATGCATGCTTGATTGGAAGGGCAATTGGGAACGTCATCTACCTCTTGTGGAGTTCGCCTACAACAACAGTTTTCATGCGATCATCGGCATGGCTCCATTCGAGGCTCTGTACGGGCGACCCTATAGATCTCCTTTGTGCTGGGAGGAGACAGGTCATAGGCAGTTAGTTGGTCTGGAGTTGGTGCAGGAGACTTCGAATAAGATTCAGGTTATCAGGCAGAGGTTGGTTGCGGCGCAAGATAGGCAGAAGAGCTACGCCGGCAACAGAAGGAAGGATTTAGAGTTCGAGGTTGGCGAGCATGTATTTCTCAAGGTTTCTCCTACCCAAGGCGTGGTCAGGTTTGGCAAGCATAGCAAGTTGAGTCCGAGATTCATTGGCCCGTTTGAGATTCTCAAGCTGATGGGCAACGTGGCATATGAGCTAGCTTTACCCCCAGCGCTAGCCAGTGTTCACCCAATCTTCAACGTGTCTATGCTCAGTAGATACGTGAGAGATCTGTCTCATGTTATTAGTCACAAATCAGTGGAGATCTAGCCAGACTTGTCTTATGTAGAGCGATCAGTAGCTATCTTAGATCGGAAGGTTCAACACCTCAGGAACAAGAGTATTGCACTTGTGAAGGTGTTATGAAGGAATTTCTCACGGGAGAAGGCTACATGGGAGCTTGAAGACGTCATGAAGAAGGAATATTGTGACGGCCCTCGTTACACCGGTACGGTCATTCCGACCCACGTCGGCATAGCGAGAGTCCTCACAGTGGGACATTTACCCAACGATACAAACAGTTGAGATACACGCGAATATACATAACAGAGTAGCGGAAGTAAAAGAGAACTATCTCCATTCATTCATCATCCACATTAAACATACATGCAGCTTACAATTTGCAAAAAGGAACTAAAATTTCACATGATTTAATTTGCTGAAATAGAAATACAAATGTCCACATATTACATTCTTTTCATGATAAGCCTAATACAATGTTCAAGTACATACGGCGAAGTACACAATCACAAAGAAGCTCCAAGTAACTAGTCTCCGCGCTCGGAGTCCGTCTCCACCGTCTCCTCCAACGGTGTCGTGTCACCAACTACACCTGTACGCCGAAGCAAGGGTGAGTCCAGGGACTCAGCAAGTAACACTACGCATGATATACACGTACAAGTCCTAGTGGTTTCTACATGCTCATACAATTAGCAACACATAGCATGCTAGTCCATTTAAGTTTTAAACCTATCATGACGGTTCTACAATTTTATACATAACGCATGCTTTCAGATTTCAAAAATATAACATTCACCTGCCACATGGTCTCTAGTCCATTCACTTATGAACTTTAACCTTATAAAGAACCAAACGTGAGAGTTATCAACATGGACAATTTACACACATGAACGGGGAACATAGTTAGCATGGATTTCACATGTTCTTAAGCACATACATAACCTTTTAACATGCTTTAGGTTGCTGATTTCACATGGTTCAAAGACTATAAACCTACACATGGAAGCTACAATGTGGCTTAGAACATAACATATGAACAATCAATCACGCCATCTGGCACACATATTCATTTGTTGTCCCTGTCATGGTTCTAAACACTTGCACACGTAACACAAGAAGGATAACATGCATTTTCTGAATTCACATAGTTTCAGATTTAGCCTCACATGGTTTCAATAACACATTGCACATCTAGATTTTCACATTTTCCTTTTCCACAATTTCCTCGTTCCACATGGTTACACTTTACACATACACATTCACATGTCGCTTACACATTTACACATGGTCACATACACTTTACACATTACACTTTACACATATTTTAGTGCCGTGACACATAGTCCAAACCACCAAAGAAGGACACATTCACATCACATAACACATAGGCACCATCTAGGCAATGCAATGGTGACTCTTAGACTGCGCAGACCGGGAGAACAAGTCTCCACCCTAACCAGTGGTACTTGTCCACCTCCAGGATTTCCCCCTAATGCCCTTAGGGTCACTTAACACAATGAACTTTCTCAGGGGGACTTTTCCCTGATACAGCTCCACTGCCTTCTCGGAAGCAGTATCACATTGGCACAGTTTACACTTTTACATATTTACCGTTTTACACATGGTTCACGCACAACACATCTCATTTCATTCACTCTTTCACTCACCTGAACATTTCTATTTTTCCTAACATGATACTACAGAATTTCCAAGGTTTAACACACAATACACACATTAATCATGCTGATTTTAGATCATAACGAACCATATTTCGATTATATGCATGAATTATCGTACTTCACTTGAAAACACATAATCTTTGTCTACTGTTCCAATTGGCCTGAAAATTTAACCACATGCTGTTTTCGGGTTCAAAATCATAACCTCAATTTTTCAGATTTTTCTGAGCTAAATAGGATTTATATAAAATCAGACACCTAATTAACATACTATTCACGATTTAAGCTAACATGAGCCTAACACAATTTGCAATCTATCCACTTACTGTTTTGCACAGAAACCACTAACATATGCATGGATTTAGAATACAACACCATCCTAATTCATACATCTATAAATCATTTGTCACAACCTATTTTTTTTTACATGTTTTTATGTTACCGAACTACACTTATTAACAATTCCACAAGCATGCATGGATTACCAAAATTTCAGAGCACACATACATGTCCCACAATTCCTTATGAATAGACTGAAAACAAAACACTCAACTAATCCTAATCATGGAACTTTGAATTGCAAATTTTCCACAATCATGTTCACAAGTCTACAAGACATTATTGACCACATTCATCACACAACTCACACACACATCCACACCACAATGCATAATGTACATAGCTTATAGGATTACCATATATCCTCATCGCATAAACATATCGAAATTAAACGTATAATGGGACAGAACAGCTCACTGTTCTGTCCAGAAAAACTAAACGGCGGTCTCTGGCCGCTGACTCAGGGTCAGCGGCATGGTCGATGGACGCCAAGATCATCACAGGCGTCCATGGATCTTGCCGTTTACTCAGGTCTGTGCAGAAAACACAGACCCGAGCTCTAAAACTAGGGTGAAATGGAGGGTCTAGGACTCGAAATAAATTTCATAAAAATGATAGAAACCTCCTAGACTCATACGGGGACACCATGGATAGGTCACTTGCCTTTAGAAAATCACACCAAAGGATCTAGGGCTTGGAGAAGCTCTCCTTGGGCAGTCCCAAGAAGTTGCAGAAACACCTCCAAAAACGCCTTCCTCCGGGCTCCTGGATGATCACCACGCCGAGGGGATGATGGGAAGCCTTCTCCTTGGCTTCAGCTCCCTCCTTGATGCAGTAGATCTCCAAAACAAACTCCAATGGGTCGATTTGAGGGTTCCAAAGTGAGGTTTTCCTCACAGAATGCTCTCTAGGGTTTTCTCTCTTCTTTTCCTCCTCTCACAAGTGAAGGGAGAAGTGGGAGGAGCCAATTTCGGGTTCAGGATGTAAGAGAGAGCCTCACCCACTCACCATGCCGATTTGACAGCCTTAGAGCCGTTGGGGACATCCCCCAATGGTGGCCATGCCTTGCTCCCGGGTTTTCTGGCTCTGCAACGCATGCAGGTCAGACAAGTTGGCGTCAAGATCGCTGGACGCTAGGATTAGGATTGGCGTCCATGGTGTTGACGCTAACACCATGTAAACGGCTAGGGTATTGACGCCAATTAGGCCTTCGGGCAGAAATCTAAAATATGCAGAAAACCATGCACTTGATGCATATATACATGCAATATGTGTATAGTATTGTACACACTCTATCACCAATTAATACATGCATTATTTACATCTTATTATAAACACATGCACACGTAAATCATACTATTTTAATATCCACGTAAGTACGTACATACATGCTCAACACGATATACACACATAAATACGAAAATACGACGGAAATTCGAGGGTCTTACAAATATACCCATTTGTTTGGTTAGTATTTATGTCTTAACTTCAAGGATGAAGTTTTCTTTTAGAGGGAGAGGGTGTAAGGCCCTCCATTTTGTTCATATTATGTTTATTTAATTTTGTGCATTTGGTATTTACTTATTTCTTGTACATAGTATGTTTATTTATTTCTATGCATGTGTGCTTGTCTGATGTGTTTATGTTCTGCCCGAAATCCCTATTTAACATCAACATCCATTGAGGTTAAGAGCAGGTTGATGATAACTTGTGTGCCGTTGACTACATGGCTAGAGGATATAGACGTCCAAATCAATTGACATCTACTGCATGTTAATGGTAGAAAAGTGGTCGTTTACTTCTCCAGATGTGTTTGTGATTCCAGATCTGAAATAGCTGTGTTTTCTCCGAAATCTAATTAAGAAACACAATCCCCAACGGTCAGGACTCCTAATTCTAGGCGTACCCCGACTCTTAACCCTATATAACCTAAGTATTTTGGCTAGGTTAGACCCTTTGGTTATGAGGAAAAATCCTAGGGTTCGGTTGAGAGAAAGTCAGAACTTGGTGAGGCTAGATCCGACGTTTGGGAGGCTATTCCGGCGATCTTCTTCGACTGGAGGGTGCTCCTGGAGGTGAAGAAGCTTCCCCGACTCTGAAAGACCTTCTGTGCAAGAGTGTAAACCGGATTTGGAGTTGGAGACAACACGTTCTTGGCTTGGCTGAGGAGGGCTTCATCGCCAAATTTGATCTTTAGAGATTTTATTTCAGGCAAGTAGCTTAGGGGTATCATCCCTAGACATGTCCCCTAGGGTTAGAGTATTTTTACGATTTTTGGTTCGTGTACTGGACCCCCAAATTCTCTCTTTCATTGAGTTCGGTCTGCACTTTTCGGCAGACGGGAGGTTGACGGCAACCTTGTTACCGCCAAGTTCCTGAGTTGACGGCAATAGATTGTGTCGTTAACCCACCTTGACGGCCAGACCCTTGCCGTCAAGTTCTTCATATTTTACAGAACTGTGATTGTCATATCTGTGTTATGATTTTGGATTTCTCATTGTTAGATCATGCTGTAAAAATTGTGAATGTTCAGGTACATCTTAGGGTCAACCCATGATTTTCTGTCGGATTTTTTATCTTGCTATCATTTAATATAATTTCTATTATGAGAGAATATGCATGATTTAACAGTATTTAATTCTGAACAAATAGTCTTACTGCATGTTATTGTTACAGAGAATTTTCATGAACTTAGGGTTACTATTTGCATGTTTTAAATCTATGAGAACCGACTGTTTTACTGTCTATCATGTTGAGTGGAATATTTTGCTAAATTTGTATGAAATCTTTTTTAAAGGTTAAAAATAGTTTTACTATTACAAAAATTCTGAAAATTTAGCCATATGTTATATTCAATGCGTAGGGTTTGTGGTTAAAAATTGGAACTATTTTGACATCAGTAGATACTGTTTGTTCTTATAAAGGGTAATTAAACCACATTAAGTATGATTGATTAAGAGCATGTAATTTCAGTAGTATGCAACATGTTTAGGCACTGTTATGCTTAATTTGACAATGTGAAACAATCATGTTGTGTTCTAAAAACTGGAGTGTACATGCTTAAATGAGGTGCATGTGAATGGATCAATTAGTGCATGTAAATAATATTAATCATGATTAAGTGAGATAATATGTTTAAGTGAATTATGTGCCGAAATTGACACTGCTACCATAGAAGGCTGTGAAGCCGTACTGTAGAAAAGTCCCTATGGGAAGGCTCATTGTGTATGTGATATCCTGTGGGCATCAGGATGAAATTCTAGAGGTGGACAAGTACAACTGGTTAGGGTGGAGTGAGCTTCTCCCAGTTCTGCGCAGTTACCATGATTCGTCACTATATTGCCTAGGTGACGGGTATGTGTTATGTGAATGTGTGTCCTTCTTTATGGTGGTTCCGACTATGTGTCACGGCAATTAATGTGTAAAAGTGTGAAAAGTGTGTAAATGTGCAATATGATCATGTGACAGTGTTGTGTAAATGTGTTATCATGTGAAAAGATGTTGAACCATGTGAATGTGTTTTATTTATGTTAAAACAACAAGTAAAATATTTGATTATGTGTTATAAAAGCATGTGAAAAATGCTAGACATCATGCTAGGATTACTAGTAACTATGTGCTTGATTTCATGATATATTTGTTTAGAAATATGAATGATATGAATTAAAATTGGCACCATGAATCAAGTTAATTATTGTGTAGAAAGCATGTATAGGTTATTCATGTGTATTTGCATATTTGACAAGAATCATGTGCCATGTATTTCTCTCATTGTTTAATAGAATAGCATATATTGATATGTGTAAGGATGTGCCAATAGGTTGCTTGCTGGGTCTTTTTGGAAGACTCATACTTCCTTTAACATACAGTTGAGACAGCTGTCCCCGTGCTAGAGGAGGACATAGGGAGGAGCGACTCCGAGCGAGAGGAGTAGCTGCACTTGTGGAGATTTTCTACTTAGACTACATTATCTTTCACTAGTATGTGAAAAATGTCATTATGCTACATGGACTTGTATAATTGTTGACATTTGTTATTTACATTTGGTACTATATAGACTGTGGAATGTGTGAATGATGATGGAATAAGATTTATTGTCACGCCCCGAGATTTAGCAGCAGAGTAAATACTGGGAGACGTGAACGATACAAATAGGCATATCACAGTTGAGTAACGCAGAGTAACAATTACATATAACCACACATTTCAGACCATAATAATGTCATCAAAGGTACTCTTTATTCCATTTCAATCAACTAGTTACAACCTTACATAAGGAGGACTCACTGAAAAGAGTTCATTATTCAAATGAAAATGTTTCTCTAATACATCGACTACTCAAACAACTATTCCCAGACTATCAACGGTCATATGGCGGGTGCTCATCACTCTTGCCCTGCCCCATCGGACTCCACTGGTTCCTCATCACTACCTGAAAAGGGCAGGATGATAGGGTGAGCGAACTAGCTCAGTAGGATTTACATCTCAATATTGTGCGGTCACTAATATACGTGACTAACATTTTAATTAGGCAAGATATGAACATGTATATGACGACAATGCATGCAATACTAACAGATTGAGTAGCAGAGTAGAACAGATATCATTTCAGATCAAATGTCGAGTTGCATATACAATGGACAGATATTTTAAGAGTAGAATCGTATCAAAAGAGATTGGCCATATTCATACAGATATCATGCGTTCACATGATCAGATGTATCATATCAAATCTTATCATATCATATCAAATCAAACTTATCATATCAAACAAAGGCACAATTTTCACAACTCTTGCTTATAGTATCAGTGCCATGCCATGCACCACAAGTTCATACTCCCGCGGTTAATAAGTACGTTGGGGCGCTCCTCCCCAAGACCAGACAGGGCCCCTATTGCACAGGCATTGGTCAAATGGACCACAGTCCCATATTGTGCCTAACAAACATATTCATATTATGGCCACAAAGTTTCAATGACAAGCTCATAGTAAAAGGAACATGATCATTCAGAGTCAAGGTATGACAAATAGCTCAAGAGAACAAAAGGGCAGTATAACGACGTATCTTATGTTTCATAATTCGTTAATGTCTTGACATGATGATGTTTCTAAAGATAGATCATATGCAGATCATGTGCTTTCTATCTCCAGGGTACTTCATGGTACAACCAGCTCGGCCTCTATGTGGAAATCCATAGAGAGCGGAGACTTACGGAGGTCTTAAGGAAAAGGTCGCTAGTCTACCAATTCAGAATAACCGGTAGAGAGCTCCCAATTCCCCAAGAAGGGTGTGCCTATTCGTGCAAATATGTAAGTGACGAGTCACGGATCTTTCCTAGCATGTATGCATATGGACAAATAATTAATGGAACACCGGAAAGCATGTAACTATTGAAACTCATATGCAATTCATGATATTAACTTCACTAACAAGTCCATACTAACATGTATTCATCCCCATATTCACATCATATTCTTATCATATCAATTGACAATAGAGAAGATCACAAGATAATCCAATGAACATAAGGACAATCACAATTACACATTAGAATCATATTCGTATCATTACCATTTTTCAATGGGTTGATTTCTTTTAGGTCCATGCATACTATATAACATCATGCACATGCTAGTAGACATCATGTAATGATCAGACCCAAGATATGCAAATTTTTGCAAGGGTAGTGTCGACACACCCCTTACTGGTGTCGACACAATGCTTCAAACACAAGGCAAAATATGAAGAAATGGTCAAGTAGTATCGACACAGGATCCAGTAGTGTCAACAGTAGACCCAGCTCCCAGAAAACCCAGTCAACAGGTCTGTACAGGGTGTCGACACAGGATCATGTAGTGTCGACACAGGATCAAGTAGTGTCGACACTAGAGACCTTCCTAGAAAACCTTTTGTGCCAATCTGGGATAGTGTGTCGACACTAGATCAAGTAGTGTCGACACTAGAGGCCTTCCCAGAAAACTTATAGGTCAAGTGTAACCCGAAAACACATCTCATGCAGTGATTTACTTACCCCTACTTATAACTCTCTAATGAATGACATTTAGACAAAATGTTCAACACGAAATATGATGAGGGAAAATAGTAGGGGAACTTTTATGTTGGGTGTTTGATCTAATTCGGTCTCAAATCTTGAGAAATATATGAAGAACATAAAGCTAAGTGCAGCCCGAAATCACAGTATCATGCAGCGACTCTCTTACCACACTCATAACTCTCTAACGAAAGACTTTTGGACAAAACTTCCAACAAAAAAGATGATCATGACTACAAGTAGAAGAACTTTTATGAAGGAATGTTAGTCTAATTCAGTATCAAATCATGTGCATAATAAGAAGAACGGGAAAAGCCCTAACTATGCGAGACTTAGGGACAACTACGAATACACAATGTATACTCCATGAAAATTAGTCAAACCAAGTGAAAATGAACCTAGACTCAAAGAACTACATGATGGTGTTGGTTTTCTTTAATCTTAGCCTGAGAACACCTACCTTTGAACGCTAAGAACTCCCTGCAGATTTTTGGGTTGATGCAGAGCGAGGTTGAGGAAGACCACATTTTCCCCAGCCGTTCTCCACTCCTCTAGCGCCCCAAACTTGCTGCTCACGACCCCAACTTGTTGCTAACCCTTCCCTAACATTTTGTGAGGAGTTCTTATAGTTTTAGTGTTCTAATTCGTGTCTTAATGGAACTAGGAAAGGAGGCTGCGAATTCTGCTTCCTACTTTCCAAAATCTGGGATTTTCTCACCCAAAGGAGGTAGCTACACCATGGGAAGGTGTCATACAGGGTTGGCCACGATTTGGGTTGCCATGCATGGCCATTACCACTAATTTTAACCCTAATTTGCCCTCCCTAATCACTGCATAATTACATACACAAATTTTTGGGTATTTTCTTGTCCAAATTTTTATTCTTGGGCCAAATGTACTTCATTGGCCCAATCTTTTTAATGGGTCATTAATACCTGGTGTTGAAAGTCTCTCCAATATCTTTATTTAATTTATGGCTGGGTTATTTTTCCGTGTTAACAATTTTTCCGACTTAGTTTCCTAATTTGGTTAACTTGGTCACGTGTGACGTACACTCGACCAATCAGATTTTTCGTTGCACGAATTCCTTCGTGGAACACTTAGGGACAATATTTGGGGTTGATTTATAATTTTTATAGAATTTTCCGATGTGTTTTCTCTCGTACGATAATAGTACGTAAGTTTTATCATTCCGATAATTGCGAAATTTCTTTATTCCCCTTTATTTCTAAAATTTTTAAATCACTAAATTTCCAGGGTGTTACATTTATCTTTTATTTCCGTTGTACTCTCTTTTGTTATTTATTCTATATCTCTACCTACTTGTTGTATTGTGTACATGTCCCACTGTGATGACGCCCTTTATATCGATGTAGGTTGGTATAATCATACCGGTATAAAGAGGGTCGTTACAAGATGTCAAACCACATTTCTGAGAATTTGAAGAAAATGGAAGAGATTCTTCATATAACATTGACAACCGTTCAACTCTTACTGAGGAACAATTTGGGAGCCTTGGAAGCAAAGATGAAAGACATTGATGACAAGCTTTTTGCTCCTCCCCCACCTCCACCTCGGTAATCCTACCTTTTTGTTGATGTCAAAGGGGGAGAAGTGTGAATATTTTAGTTTTTAGTTTCAAAACTTTGGCTTACTTTGGCTTCAGAACATTGACTCTTATGGTTTTGATATGAATGCCATATTCTTATTGTTTAATTCTCAATGAATGTTGTGAATTTATGATTGTGATTGCTTCTCAAATATGACATGAAATGATGTGATTGACTATCTTAAAACACTTTGTTTATTTATACTGAAATGTTCAATGAATCATAGTTGTCATCATCAAAAAGGGGGAGATTGTTGGATCTCTTGTTTTGATGTTGTTTAACTATGATCCATACAAGTTTAAATACCTTGCATCCTCCATAAATAACACCATATTTCATGCTTAATTCAGATAAAAAGGTGTTGTTATGTCAGTGGTGTCGACACAGTATTGTTAGAGTGTCGACACAAAGCTCAATTCCAATGAAGATTTTCAAGAAAAAAGGCCAGTTGTGTTGACACAAGTCCATCATGTGTCGACACATCCCTTGTTCACATAGAGCAGTCAGAAGAGAAGAAGCCAGTGGTGTGGACACAAGTCCCTCATGTGTTCACACATCTTGTGTTCCTAGAAAGCTGTATTTTTGGATTATGTTCAGGTGTGTCGACACAAGTCAGATATGTGTCGACACAGGTCACCTTCCAATACTGTCAGAACAGGATGCCAAGATCATGTGTCGACACACAACTTAATTGTGTTGACACACTTCGATTGCTGATCCAGATCTGAAATCTTGGACACGTGTAAGGCTTTGGTAAAAAACTTTTAAGCCAGAATTCTGTGCCCCCAAACTCTAAGGCACCATGTGGATACATGGGACTATAAATGCCCATGATCATTGCATTTTTGGTGAGATACACTTCAGTTCTTCATCTCCAAGAAGCAGGAGGCGGCGGCTAGAGAGAGGCTTCATCTGAGGATTGCTGCTGATTCAGATATGTGGAATTGGAGGTCCAATTGCTGCAAGCAACCAATGTCAACTAGAATTCTCAAATTCCAGAGTCTATTTCATCAAGCTGAAGCTGGAATTCTGAAGTCTTAGTTGGAAACACAACAGGGGGAAATTCGAACCAGTCTCATCTGATCTACAGTTTCTTATCATTCAACTGGTTCTTCATCTTAACTTCAAATCATTTTGTGTGTAGTGTGAAATTGGAGCAATCCTTCTCCTCAATTTCATGTGTGTGTTCTAATTTGAGATTTCTATCATCTCAGATTGTGTGTGTGTTGTGTGACCTGTTTGAACTAGCTACATAAGCAGATTTATGTGTGTATGTGGATGGTGGATCTAGGATACACAGTTGTGTAATCCGAACCACCCTAAATCTTTGTGTCTCTGTGGTTGATCCATCTTAACATTAGATGATTGATATGCACGCTTATTATTCAATATGATATCATCTAATAATTTGTAGATTCACACCTCACCTCCTCTGTCTATGCTAATTTGAACTTGTGGATAAGTAAGAATTCTGAAATTCTCACAAGTTTCTAATCTGATATGATTAATTTTTAATTTGGTAGAAATCTATTCATCCCCCCCCCCCCTCTAGATTTCTTCAAAGCTATTTTCCGCTACCTTTCAGGGTGAGCCTCATAAGTTACTGACTCAGTAAGAATACTCCCTCAAAAGTCGAAACAACATCAAACTCACGAGAAGCATGAGCAAGTAACTGCATTAAACTATAAATGAAGCTACATAATCATGATGGTACAACTATAATTAAGTAAACAATTCTAAACTAATAACATGGCTCAACCATTAATAAATAAACGAAAAACCTCGCTCAAGTGTACGAGCTAAAGAAGGGTAACGCCACACTCGGGCCACGAAGTTTGATTCGTGACACTAGCAGCTGATCTGGACAAACCACATAGGACTACCTCTCAGTCTTGCAGCCACGAACGTAAGGTCCAGCTGCCACTCCGACATAAAAGTGCCAATATAATGGAGACGAAATCGCATGGAAAAATTCCATAAAAATCATAGTTCATCTCTAAACAATACTCCCTAATGACCCACGAAAGAGTTCGTCCAAAGAAAAATTGGATTAGCAGAGTTTAAAACATTTTGTGACTTCTTATCATAATTAAGGAATAAGTCGGATGATTATTATTACCGATATTCAAGTGAGTCCTAAAATAAAATAAAAATCATAGATGGACTTCGAACAATGGGTATTAATAAACCAATGAAGTAATTGGACCAAAAGAAGGCAAAAGTAAGGTTGTCATTTGTCGCATTTAGAAGGCGACAGGAAGGCTGTCACCTTTAGGGATCATAAGGCAACAACATTCTGGTCGCTTTCTTGAAGGCGACAATGTGCTTGTCGCCTTCTAAACACAGAGGGAAGATTAGCCCTATTTGGCCCGTTTGACGTCGTTTTCGTGCCCTGTCTTCTCCTTTGCAAAGATAGTTAATGTTTACTTGTAATTATCAACCCATATAATTTTAAACCATGTTCACATGTTGTTTAATTGATCTTAAGTTAAGGATCATACTCGCTACTTGCCGATTATTCACATCTTGCCTTGATACCGAACTTGCTAAACAAACAATGATACTTGCTAAAATTGGTTATGCATGATTAGTGTTTTCCTAATTTAGCACTCATGATATTTTCCAAACAAGGAGTTTTCATAAACAGAGTTTCTATAACTGAAGTTTCCATAGTCGGATTCACATATGCACTCGAGCGATTCTCACACGCCGCATGCGCATACACTCTAGCACGATAAAAAAGCCCCTTCTTGGCTTGTGGTGAACTCTCCGTCGGATATTCCTTGTGCCAGACTAGTGACCCTTTGACCAAAGCCTCCGTAAGTCTCCTCTGACCATGGATTCCCACATGGCCGACGAGCAGGTTGTACCATTGAAGTACTCGGAAGTTAGTGTGCATGTATATTTCTTCTCTTGGTATTCTTGACGAGATCTTTCTCTCCTCATCTTGATTTTGGACTACACCTCTATCGAACATAAGACCAAATTATTATTAAGTGATTGGATTAAATTGAAAATACACCATTATACTGCCGGATTGAACTCTCGAACTATCACCTCAACTATCTTGACATTATTGAATTCTTGTTACTGGCCACGAATGACTGTAGGTATCTACATTTGAAATTAAGTGACATGTGGATCGGGCACGGTGAGTGTCTAAGGGCTCTAGTCTAGCCCCAATGATAGAGAGTCATAAATATACTCTTAACCATGGGGTATAAAGATTACTGGTGTTGCATCTGCGCTGGGAGTACATGCGTGTTGAATGCTAGATACATAAACCACATACACGTGTCCTAGTGTGCATTCCAAGATGGCATAGATCCTTAGTGCACATTAGTGTATTCATGCTTGATTACTGTTACATGTTAAAAGTTCTTGCTCGTGCTTTCTTACTTGCTTGCTAGTGAAATGACCAATTTTGTTACATGCTATCTTATTCTTGCTCATAACCATCTTGCTAGATCATTGTATACTCTATCTTGAATTCTTGGATACAACCTTCTTGCTAGACTGATCATCACATCTCTTAATCATACTATTTTGCATGATACACTTTTCACATGTTATTACCGTTGTTTTATTTGCATAGTATTTTATGTACACTATTTGGTCTATTCACATGCATACTACTTAACACATAAACTTCAGTTTACAGAACTTAACATGACTATTCCACAGTGTCAAATTAAGCATAACAGTACCTAAACATGCTGCTATTCACTTGAAAATACATTATCTAAATCAAACATGCTTAACATGGCTTAATTACCTTTTTTAAGAGCAAACATAATCTACGGGTATCAAAATAGTACCAAATTTTATCTACAAACTCTACACATGTAATATGTCATATGACTAACTTTTCAAATTTTTGCAATAGTAAAACTATTTTTAACATTTAATACATATTTCATGTAATCTTAGTAAGATATTCCACTTAACATGATAGATAGTAAAACAGTCAGTTCTCACATATTTAAAACATGCAAACAGTAACCCTAAGATCATGAAAATTCTTTGCAACAGTAACATGAATTAAAACTATTTATTCCAAATTAAACCCTATAAAATCATGCATATTTCACCATAACAGAAATTGTACTAATTAAAAGCATGATCAGAAATTCGACACAAATTCATGGGATAACCCTAAGACAATACCGAACACTCATGATTTTTACAGCATGATCAGACATCTAGAAATCTGAAAATTCTCACACAGAGATGAAAGTCACAGATCTGTAAAAATAGAAGAACTTGGCGGCAAGGGTCTGGCCGTCAAGGTGGGTTAATGGCATAGTCTGTTGCCGTCGACTCAGGAACTTGGCGGCAACAAGGTTTCCGTCAACCTCCTATCTGCAGAAAAGTGCAGACTGAACGCAATAAAATAGAGAATTGTGGGGTCCAGGACACGATGTAAAAATCTATAAAAATACCTAGAACCTAGGGGACATGTCTAGGGATGAAACCCCTAAGTTACTTGCCTAAAATAAAATCTCTAAAGATCAAATTTGGCGATGAAGCCCTCCTCGGCCAAGTCAAGAAGGTGATTTCTTCAACTCCAAATCCAGTCCTCACGCTTGAATAGATGGTCTTCCAGAGTCTAGAGGGCTTCATCACCTCCAGATGCACCTTCCAGTCAAGTAAGATTGCCGGAGAAGCCTTCCACACACTAGATCTAGCCTCACAAAGTTCTGACATTCTCTCAACCGAACCCTAGGATTTTTCCTCTGAACCAAAGGGTCTAACCTAGCCGAAATACTTAGGTTATATAGGGTTAAGAGTCGAGGTACGCCTAGCATTAGGAGTCCTGACCGTTGGGGATTGGGTTTCCTAATTAGATTCCAGAGAAAATGAGGCTGTTTCAAATCTAGAATCCCAAACACAGTCGTAGAAAAAAATGACCACTTTGCTGCCATAAATAGGAAGTAGACGTCAAACGATCTAGACGTATATATCCTCTGGCAATGCAGTCAACGGCACACAAGTTGGCGTCAACCTACTCTTAACGTCAAGTGATCCTAGGGCACGCAATTCATCAATGATATTAAAACATCAACACACACACATGTACAGAAATAAATAAACATAATATGTACAAAAAAAAGTATGTACTATAGGGACAGAATTAAATAAACACAATATGAACAAAATTTGAGGGCCTTACATGATATCTTAGTGTCATAGTGTTATAGTCTCAGTATGAGAGTACTAGAACATGTAGTAGGAGTAAGGATAGTATGTACTTTTCCTTTTTATTGAGTCATAGTTGTAGTTCTATTTGAATTGGAATATGTACCAATTCTCATTATTGAAATAAAATAAAGAGTTTGAATTTTATTATGAGCACAATTAGTTGTGTTATATGTGATTGCTCGCTAGAGGCTTATTTGCCGACTGTTCATGTCTCAACGATAAAATGAAATTCTTTGGCTGTCATGCTTTGGGATGTGACAGTTTAGTGGTATTAGAGCCTAGGAAAACAAAATAGGATATGCGTCTCAGAATTAAGAGATACCTATGAAACCTAGGTCGTGAAAATTACATATAGTACCTGGTGAGAATGGGTAGAGTTTGGGAATATATTAGTTGAATGAAGTAAGCACTCCTACCCATTAACCCTTATGATGTATCTAGAGACATTAATTGGTTTCTATCCTTTTCTCAGGAACCTCATAACTCCTTCACATGATTGCAATGGCATACAACCAATGGCAGGCCATGCAAGAGACTGTAGCAGGATTGACTCAGGCACTACAGAATGTAGTACAGGCTGGAAATCAAGCGGTCGCTAGGAACAGAGCTGGCGATCTTCATCGCAATTTTAGGATTTTTAGCCCTCTCGTTTCTTTTGATCCCCTGATCTAGACGAGGTGGAGAATTGGCAAGAAGAGATAAAAAGGATTTTCAAGTTATGCAATGTACAAATCGGGAGAAGGTACTACTAGCTACCTTTCAATTCGTTAAGGATGCTAGGGCATGGTGGAAGGCCACATCGGCTCACTTGCCTAATGTGGCGGAGTTGGAATGGGTAGAATTCCTATAATTATTCCGGGGAAAATAGTTTTCTGGAAGGGTGAAAGAAAAGAAAGCTGCGGAGTTTTCCGCACTCAAGCAAAAGGGAATGTTTGTGGCTAAGTATGAATGTAACGACCTAACCTCCTGGACCCCCATCAGGACCCCCGAAGGTCGTGCCGCCACCCACAAATCCGAAGACTCGGAAGGGTTAGAATTTAGTCCAGTAAGATAAGCAATGAATTCAAATAACTATAACAAGAAAGACTGTACATTAATAAAGAAATTAAGTACAACATGTCCCAAATAAAAGTACAGGTACATAAAGAAGGCGCAGTCCTTAAGGGGCATACCTCGAGGACTTGCAAAAAGGCCACTCTCAACTCACCCTCACAACTCACACTGTTGGCAACACACGGCGCAACAAACCGCCACCACGACCGTCCGAGAACGAACTCCTGCGACAGCGAGTCCCTACCTAAAGAGAGTAGGAGGGGTGAGCCTCACGAACATGCTCAGTAGGGATAACCAGTCCCTTACCAGCCAGAGCAGCAGGAACTCCAACAAGCGGAAGCAAAACTACTCTACAAAGCAGTAAAGCGGGAAACACCTACTGCAGAGTACTACAAAGTAGCGGAAACAGAGAAATGCCTGACCACTACCCGGGTAAGGCCAAACATGACTCCTGCAGAACCAGTGGAGTCAAACACAATGCAAAAGCAAACCTTCGGCACACACCTGCCAAGACAAAGAAGCTCACAGAAACACCGAAGCGACTACGTGAGACTAGAGTCTCACGACACAAGCACCAACGTCCCGAACCTCCACGAGGTCGGGAAGGAACAACCAGGTGTCACCCAGAGAGACACCAAACAACCAAGTGAGAACAAATGTCTAACCACAGGCACGGCCACCTCAGAACTCCACAAGGTCGAGGGCCCACAAACAGAACCACCGTGCACCTCGGGCACTCCACGAGGTCAGGGAACTACACACTGCGGTGCCACCACAGACGGCACCAAGGAATGGGTTACTGAACCAGCGATCGGGTGCCTACACCAGGCACCCCGAGAGAACCCGCAGAGTGGAAACCACTAAGCACGACCCATGAGGCCAAACCAACCAAGCCCACAAAACTAGACACGGCTAGGCTACAACCACCGTGCTGGCTAGGGTGACGAGAAACCCAATCTCGGAAACAGCATGAGAAACACCGACACAACAAGAGCAGCCAAGCCACCGCCACAGGCAGCTAAGAGGAGGACACACCGTCCACACCTCAAGCACGCCGACCGCCGACTCCTGCCTACAACCTCTCCGGTAGAGTGAGGCTAGCGAGTCACAGCCAAGAACACAACCACAACACCACAGTCCGGCCAAACTGCGGCCCTACGCCTGACCTCCCTACGTGGCTCCAGAACCAACGCAAAGTGAGGCAGTGAGACGGACTAGTTGTTCTGCACCGAACGAGCACCACAACAACCTCGGCATCCCAGACCCAGCTACGAGAACTCTACAAATGATAGAAGCCACTGTTCTCACCATTTTCCCCTCCACTCCGAGTCCGTAACTCGAGCACGCTGGCCGCCCGGAGAAGCCCCCTCTGACATAGATGCGCGGGGATGGGGGTCCCAGGTAATGGTAACAACCTGTCTCGCGGACAAGCCCTCAAGTGCTAAGCAGCGGGCGAAAGAGAACTGGCGTGGCAACCACCATAGAAACGGCACTGCTAGCTTGTAACCAAGATAAGCCCAGCAGGCACAAGCACGCACGACACCCCTTCTGGAAACCCCTAGAAGGGCCGTCGGCCAACGTTGGCACACAAGGCACGGCCCGAGAAACCAGAACACTAACAGCAGAACAAAAACCACCACTCTTCTAATGATCGATTGACAGACAGACAATCGATTATTAGACAGGTGCAAGCCTCCTAGCACAGCCGTTAGGACACGGCCACAGAAAACACCTGAGGCAACTCAGACCTTATTGCTCCGTCCTAGCTCATCACGATCTCATCGCGACGGGTAGGGCAACCGCGACAAGCCAGTCACGTCAGTGAAGCAGGCCGAGACAAAGCTCTTGTCACGACAACAAACCAGGTCGCGACGACCCTATCGCGACAAGGCCGTGCGTGGAGACAACAACCTTGTCGCAACGGGCAACCGGGTCACGACACCTTATCGCGACGGCCTCCTGGGCCGCGCTAAGGTCGCGCCCGACCGGGGCGACGCCTGCTCTTGTGTCGCGACGCGCTCGACGGTCGTGACACCAGCATGAAGGCCGACCACTGGGATGCCACATCCCGGGGTCCCCACACAACTACAAACACACCAACATGTGGAGAGGATCATGGAGAAAGCAGTAAAAGCATGCATTCCATAATTTGAAACCCCGAACCACACAAACAAGTAAGGGTACAAGAATCCCTACAGGACAATGAAGAACCAACCCACAAAGGGGCCTTCACGATGAGCTTGCCACCTCCTCCTCGCTACCACGGCGACGCGCCACCGCTTCGCATGAACCGTCGCCGCTCTGCCAAGCCCAAACCGCCAGATCGCCAGAGAGGGAAACTTTCCTCCTCAGAGAGGAGAAGGGAAGGGAGGAAAGGAAAAGAAGGGAAAAGGGGGAACTGGCCAAGGCTTTTAGCCTCTGGCCCCCAGAATGCGACGGGGCGGGGCGTCACGACACCAACCATATTGCGAAGGCCGCCCAGACCGCGACTAGAACGTGCCCACCCTATGCGCCACGATAGCCTGACAGGTCGCTTTGACCTGCCTACCACCCTGACATGTGGCAGACGCCTGCCAGAAGACCAAAAGTAGAACCATGTCGCGACACGTTGACCGGGTGCGACAGGAACACGACACACCTAGTGGTCGAAACAGGGATGACTGTCGCGACGGGCACCTCCGTCGCGACATGGCCAGTCATCCCACACAAATAGAAAGTCGTAAACCAGAGATGTTATAATACATCCAACAAAAAAAATAATTTCGTCCTCGAAATCAAGGGCGAAACCCGGTCGGAGAAAACAACAGGTGCAAAGGGACCACTAAGTCGCACTACAACTTCCCAATGTTCACCAACACGACCCTGCCACAAGGGAGTGCCTAACCAAACATCTGACAACTCACAGGGTGCACAACAACAACGCAGAGCACACTGGCAGATGTCGACAACTCCTTAGGCACGACGCGCACCAAGCCAACCCGAAACATAGAAACCGCCAGTCGGAAACCACGCGAGTGAGCCCTCAACAGACCACGCCATTGAGACCAACCGGTCAGTAACTCACTCTGTCGCCAACGACAAGACAGAGGTCCCATCTACTGACGACATCCGAGAAAAATGCCAAGAGATCATCCACAAGACTCTGCTGAATGGCTCTGCACAACTAGCAATAGCTAGCACCTACGGCAAGGCCAAACGAGAGTTTCTTAGGGCGACCCAAAACCCAGCGAAAAACACGCACGTGGAGAAAACCACGGCAAGTCAGGCAGTGCCCGTAGGCACCACTAAATCCCACCCAGATCATCCTCGTGGTCCGACAAGGACACACAATGACTGTGGAGTCACAGAAAGCTAAAACACTCGCTCCACAGGCACACGCACAGAGGCAAAACCCAAAAAGACGTCTGAGGTTGGCAAAGCCAAGTAGCTTGAGACATCGACAAATAGCACGAAAATCGAATCAACAGCAGAGGTCGAG
The DNA here is from genome assembly GCA_014218235.1 of Colocasia esculenta. Lineage (NCBI taxonomy): Eukaryota > Viridiplantae > Streptophyta > Magnoliopsida > Alismatales > Araceae > Colocasia > Colocasia esculenta. The sequence continues at coordinate 85,348,258 of CM024762.1, forward strand.
GACAGCACGTCGACCTCAGGGGGAACCAAACCGAAATAGGGCACCCCAACCGATTACCCTCGCTCCCAAACAGAAGGGCAAAACTCGAACACAGGCCGGGACCAACACCTGGCGTACCACCGATAGGGCTACCAAGACAAGGCAAAGCAGCCACCCCACAACGGTAACGGTACAGCCACAAGGCACGGCCAACACAAAGTGTCCCAGAGGCGGAAAGCTCACCGCCTTGAACACCAAGCAACTCGCGAAACAACGCATATAGCTCACGATCAGGAAAAACAACACAACACACGGTGCTCACACAAGCACCAGGAACCACCCAAAGTGCAACACAATGCACTAGGGCTCTGAACAACATGAAACCAAACCACTCGGGCATGAGCACATGGTGCTACCACAAGCACCAAAACTCAGAAAGATGCAACACCGTTGCACCAACGGCCGAAACCACACGGCTAACAGGAAGGACTCTCCACAAGAGACCTACCAAAAGCTGCCCACAAGAAACCGCAAGCCACAAAGGGTAGAACAGGCCACACCGGCCCCGAACCCTCAAGGCACAAAGACACAAAACAATGAATGAAAACACGCTCAAGGTGCAGTACCCAACTGCACCAACGGCCTGAAACGATTCAAGGCCAACCGAAAGGGACTCTCCACCAGAGACCCACACATGCAAAACACGCGGAGAACCAACAGCTTCAAGAGCGCAACCACCATATTGGCTCTTAGAAGTGCACAACATGAGGCACCGCTCTCACCACACAAGCGGAGAGGGCCACACACCAAACGGCGACAAGTGCCTCCAAGCACAGCTGAAGCACAGGCGAAACACACACCGGGACGATGCTTGCCCAAGCAAGCCAAACCACAGAAAACTGGTGCCGCCTCACACTGAACACAAGGCACGCTGCCCTACATCATCCAGTCAGGCGACTAGAAACCAACATGGCAAGCGACGGGACAATAGGTCACCACAACCTATCGCACCATAAGGAAACCACGCGCATGAGGGGAGCAACTAGGTCAACCTCAAGACAACACAAGGGGAGGGACCTTCACCACAAAGGTCGCCACAGTGCGCGACATGGCACCAAATTCCATGTGAAAGCACCACCACCCCGAGCAACCTACGGAAAGCAGAGGATGAAGGCACACAATAGGCCTCCTCCTCCCACGAAAGAGGAACAACAACGCAAGCAATATCAAACTAAACCACAAGTGGTCCCGCCGGCACAACCAAGAAACTTGGAAGCAAGCAACACGGCGAACTGGCCAAACACAGGGCCACACACAGGGTCAAGGTCCTCCACCTTGACCAAAAGCAGACGAGCAGACTGCACGCAACAGTCCAACCCAAGGGAAGATGACTCCACTAGAAGGTCGCAACAATGTGCACCTTGGCGACAAAGCACCACAGTGGAGCATCATCACCCCGAGCAACCAACGGAAAATAAGGGAGGAGAACTCTCACAACGAGTCTCTTCCACAGAAGCACAACCTCCCGACCCTGGGGACTCACGAAGTCCCACCAGCGCAGCTGGAAACCCGAAAAATGATCAGGAAGACAAACTAGCCAGCACCACGGCCAGACACACGGTCAAAGGCACCACACCCTGACCGACAAAGCCCAAGCAGACTGTAACACAGATAGTCTGATCGGAAATAGTGACAGCTCATCTCCACACAGAGAGAGCGGCGACAAGCGAAAACAACACAAGGCAGCTTGGGGAGGACCTCCACCCAACGCGCCAAGAGCCTTTCTGGGAACCATCACCAGAATGCAGCCCAACAAAAGGTCAAAAGAGAGAACACAGCAGATAGTGGAAGCAACACAACTTGTTCTGGGAGAAACATCCACCAAAACCACCAAGGCGCCGTTCTGGGAAAACCCACCAGAATGCAACAGCCAGCACAACAGCAGCACACCTCAGCCCTGAGGTGGCACAACAACTGGCAAAAATAATCCAGAATAGTCCTGAGAGCAACCCTCACCAGGACAACAACCAACAATTTTGAAAAACTACACCAGAACACAGGGCAACCAAACTATGCACCTCAACCTCGAGGGCAACGCAGTGGCAACCAACCAGACAACAGAGGCCTCAAACCAAGGAGGCAACACAGCGGGAGACTTCAACGAGCACAGAAGCAGTCCCAGAGGGAGAGGAACTCTCACTAGGACAACAACAAACAGCTCTGGGAAACACCACCAGAACACAATAGCCAAGCGATGCACCTCAACCTAGAGGGCAACGCCACAACAACCAGAAATGAGCACAACATAGCTCTGGGGAAAACCTTACCTCCACCAGAACCAACAGAGAAGAACTCCGGGAGCACCTCACCAGAGTTCACAACCAGTCAGCGCAAGGCCGACAACAACCACAACCAGGTGTCGCATCGCTCAACCAGCGGTGCAACACAGGACACAAGTATCTGCTTAGCTCGAGCAAAGACGCCGACTGAGCAGAGCACAGCGCCCAACGGCCCACAGGCACACAAGGCCAAACACACAGCCAACAACACACACCCCAACAACTAGGGGACATCTAACAAGGACACACCCCAATAAGAAGGAGACATCCAACAAGGACACACCCCAACGAGAAGGGGGCAGCCAACAAGGCTAGGACACCGTCTACCGGTTCCGCAGACCACAACCCTGCACCGGTGAAGCCCACACCACATGTAGGCTCTCTCAGCCTTCGCGACGCACCCATACGGATGCGTAGGCCGATGACGAACCCAACTGTAGCACGATCAAAACAGCAACGACGCTCGTAGCACAAGCCCCCAGCAATAGCAGCAACACACTCGGACCCTGCTGGAAAGCTAGCCACCTGCAACAAAGAGCCAAATGCTCACCTAACAGCACTATACACGGACGAGCCAACAGCATACTAGTACCTTTATTTGGGACTGCCATAGTTATTAACCCATTATAAATCTCTTTGGACCCCTGAGCTCTGATACCACTGTAACGACCTGACCTTCCAGACCACCGCCAGGGACCCCCAAAGGTCGTGCCGTCACCCACGGATCCGAAGACCCGGAAGGGTTAGAATTTAGTCCAGTGAGATAAGTAATGAATTCAAATAACTATAACAAGAAAGATTGTACATTAATAAAGAAATTAGTACAACATGTCTCAAATAAAAGTATAGGTACAAAAGAAGGCGCAGTCCTTAAGGGGCATACCCCGAGGACTTGCAAAAAGGCCACTCTCAACTCACGCTGCAAGAGCACTCACACTCACAACTCACACTGTTGGCAATGCATGATGCAACAAACCGCCACCACGACCGTCCGGCAACGAACGCCTACGACAGCGAGTCCCAACCTGAAGAGAGTAGGGGGGTAAGACTCGCGAACAAGGCTCAGTAGGGATAACCAGTCCCTTACCAGCCAGAGCAGCAAGAACTCCAACAAGAGGAAGCAAAACTACTCTACAAAGCAATAAAGCGGGAAACACCTACTGCAAAGTATTACAAAGCAGCGGAAACAGAGAAACGCCTCGACCACTATCCGAGTTAGGCTAAACACGTCTCCCGCAGAACCAGCGGAGTCAAACACAATGCGGAAGCAAACCTTCGGCACACACCCGTCGAGACAAAGAAGCTCACAGAAACACCGGAGCGACTACGTGAGACCAGAGTCTCACGACACAAGCACCAATGTCCCAGACCTCCACGTGGTTGGGAAGCAACAACCAGCTGTCACCCCGATAGACACCATGCAACCAAGTGAGAACAAACGTCTCACCACAGGCACGACAACCTCAGACCTCCACAAGGTCGAGGGCCCACAAACAGAACCACCCTACACCTCGGGCACTCTATGATGTCAGGGAACTACACACTGCGGTGCCACCACGGATGGCAACAAGGAACGGGTTACTGAACCAGCGGTCGGGTGCCTACACCAGGCACCCCGAGAAAACCTGTAGAGCGGAAACCACTAAGCACAACCCACGAGGCCAAACCAACCAAGCCCACAAAACTAGACACGGCTAGGCTACAACCGCCGTGCAGGCTAGGGTGACGAGAAACCCAATCTCAGAAACAACGTGAGAAACACCGACACAACAAGAACAACCAAGCCACCGCCACAGGCAGCTAAGAGGAGGACACACCGTCCACACCTCAAGCACGCCGGCCGCCGACTCCCGCCTCCAACCTCCCCGATAGAGTGAGGCTAGCGAGTCACAGCCAAGAACACAACCACAACACTGCAGTCTGGCTGAACTGCGGCCCCACGCCTGACCTCCCTACGTGGCTCTGGAACCAACGCAGAGCGAGGTAGTGAGACGGACTAGCTAGTCTGCACCAAACGAGCACCACAACAACCTCGGCATCCCAGACCTAGCTAAGAGAGTTCTACAAATGACAGAAGCCGCTGTCCCCACCATTTTCCCCTCCACTCTGAGTTCGTAACTAGACCATACCCGCCGCCTGGAGAAGCCCCCTCTGACGCAGGCGTGCGGGGATGGGGGTCCCAGGTAACGGTAACAACCTGTCTCGCAGACAGGCTCTCAAGTGCCGAGCACCGGGCGAAAGAGAACTTGCGTGGAAACCACCACAGAAACGGCACCGCTGGCTCATAACCAAGACAAGCTCAGCAGGCACAAGCACGCACGGCACCCGTTCCGGAAACCCCCAGAAGGGCCGTCGACCAATGCCGGTGCACAAGGCACGGCCCGAGAAATCGGAACACTAACAGCAAAATAGAAACCACCACTCTTCTAATGATCGATTGACAGACAGACAATCGATTATTAGACAAACGCAAGCGTCCTAGCACAGCCACTAGGACACGGCCACGAAGGTGTCACCTTCGGTCACTGAACGCAGCGAGCCAACCTGCCGAGTTCCTCACCAGAAGGTCCGGAGGGCAACCCTACCCTGGGGCACAAGCCGACACACCAACTGCGGCCATGGAATGCACCCAAGGCAACCCAGACCTTGTCGCTCCCACCTAGCCCGTCGCGATCTCATATCGATGGTTAGGGCAACCGTGACAAGCCAGTCGCGTCGGGGAAGCAGGTCAGCAAACCAGGTCATGACGACCCTGTCGCGACAAGGCCACGCGTCGCGACAAGAACCTTGTCGCGATGGGCAGCTGGGTTGTGACACCTTATCGCGATGGCCTCCTGGGCCGTGATAAGGTCGCACCCGATCGGGGCGACGCCTCCTCTGGTGTCACGAAGCACTCGGCGGTCGCGACACTAGTAGGAAGGCCGACCACCGGATGCCACATCACGGGGTCCCCCACACAACTACAAACACACCAACATGGGGAGGGGATCATGCAGAAAGCAGTAAAAGCATGCATTCAACAATTTGAACCCTGAACCACACAAACAAGTAAGGATACAAGAATCCCTATAGGAGAACGAAGAACCAACCCACAAAGGGGCCTTCATGACGAGCTTGCCACCTCCTCCTCGCTCCCACGGCGACGTGCCACCATGCCACACGAACTGTCGCCGCTCTGCCAAGCCCGAACCAGCAGATCACCGGAGAGGGAAGCTTTCCTCCTCGGGGAGGAGAAGGGAAGGGAAGAAAGGAAAAGAAGGGAAAAGGGGAACTAGCCAAGGCTTTTAGCCTCTGCCCCCCCCGAATGTGACGGGGCGGGGCGTCGCGACACCAACTGTATCGCAACGGCCGCCCAGACCGCGACCAGAACGCGCCCACCCTATGCGCCATGACAGCCTGATAGGTTGCTCTGACCCACCTGCCACCCTGACATGCGGAAGACGCCTGCCATAAGACCAAAAGCAGAACCCTGTTGCAACCCGTTGATCGGGCGCGACAGGAATGCGACACACCTAATGGTCGCAACAGGGATGACTGTCGCGACGGGCACCTCCATCGTCACATGGCCAGTTATCCCACACAAACGAAAAGCCGGAAACTCGAGATGTTACAATGAAGCTCAGTTTGCTCACTTGGTCATGTATGCCCCACACTTGGTAGGCACAGAAACACTAAAGGCTAATAGGTTTATGGATCGGCTCAGACCCGTGTTCATTGAAAATCTCGGACCACATAACATCCAAACCTACACCAAGATTGTCAAGAGAGCCCAGCTAGTGGAAGACACCATGGCAAAGGTGGAAGGCATGAGGGGAAAGGAGAATGCAAAGCCGGTCTTTATCAAGAAGGAAGCACCCCACATTGCTAGAAATTTTTACTCCAACAATCATAATGGTACCAAGAGACTGATCGATGAGAACAATGTTGGCAATGGCAAGAAGATCAAAGTAGAAGAAACAATGATTGTGGAGTAATGCAAATTTTGCAATAAGCCTAGACAGCAAGCAGACAAGTGTTGGAAGAAGGCCGAAGCCTGCCTGTGGTGTGGAAGTCACGATCATCGTATACCCAACTACCCCATGCTAAAAGACCAAGCTGGAAGGAACCAAGGGGTGGTAAAATGTCCAGGGCGCGTGAATGCGTTGACCCGAGCGGAACTTCCGGAAGAAGGTATGGTGAAGATGTTAGTTTTTCTAATCCTTTAGACTTGTCTTATAATGTTTAATATATTCTTAAGTGGGGGAGACGACTACAGGAGAAATCAAAATAACATAGAAGTCTTACCAAACATAATTATGTGAATCAAGATGGAGTTATATTAACCATAGAAGAAGGAAAGAGTTGGAAGGAATTGGATGGGCAATATTTACAGCCTATAGGTGGAAATAACTAACATTTATGACAATAAGGCGGATACAAGCTGGAGTTTATTAATGATTGGAGCTCGAACCTAATCGAGAAACCTGGTGCTAAGGACTAGCCTATGTGTGAATTTAAGGACCAAATTCTCTTAAGTTGGGGAGGATGTAGACCCCAAAATTTTCATTAATTGAAAAATCAGAAATAATTTGAAAATAATAATTAATATTCCCAAATTAGTAAAAACATACGTACCAACATAACAGAGACAAAATCACATAGGAAAATTCCATAAAAAATCATATTCAACTCGAAATAATACTTCCTAATGACCCACAAAAGAGTTCATGCAAAGAAAAATCAGATAAGCCAACTTTAAAGCATTTGTGACTTATTATCGTAATTAGGGAATAAGTCATATAATTATTATTAGCGGCATTAAAGTGAGTCCTAAAATAAAATAAAAAACATAGATTGACTTTAAACAATGGGTATTGACCACAAAATAATTCATGCCAAGAAAATAACCCGAAATTCAGAAATGACCACTAATGGACCATGTTAGGTTAATTTCTCACCCAATAGACCATCATCGGACTTCAAATCAATTCCGAATTCATGGTTACCACCTAAAGGAGGTTGCCATATTCTTTGCAACATGAATTGGGGAGAGAAATCCTCCATGGAAGGAAGGACACACCCAATTTCGCACCCAATGGTTTCCTAATTCAAATTAGGCAAGTAAAGGGCCATACTCCTTTAAATGAGCCCCCTCTCTCCCATGGGATGAACCCTAGGGTTTCTGAGGTCGTGCTTGGAGTTCTTGAAGGCTTGGAAACGCAAGGAGGAGGCTTAGCAAGAAGCAAGTTCGTGCTTTTTTTCATCTGCGACCTGCACACGAGGTCTCCCAAGATCATCACCAAAGGTGAGTCAAATCTCGACCAAACCATGCAAGGCATATACCCCTGGAAAAAGGGTTGAGTCTAGTTTCTAATGGCACCATTTTGCCCAATTTTTATCTAGTAGATCGTGAGTATTAGGCATTTTTCTATAGGCAGTCAGAACTAGGGCTTTCTGGAAACCGAATATTATTCAACTCAAAAGGAAGGTCATCTCTATGCCAAACTCTAATTAAACTCGTTCATGCTTGCATACATGTGTATAGATCATGTTCTTACTGTTTTATCCAATCTTTATCTTGACAGTTTCACGAATTAAATCTTGTATGATCTTAACGCTATACTGTCTTGATTTAAACCTGACTTGTCTTGCGAGTTCTATACCTTTCTGTAGAGTCATTTTCTGACCGAGTGATCAATAGAGAACTTGTTACCCTATGAGTCTACTTTCATTTGGCACTATTCCTCAATTCTCATTGACCGTACTGAGAGTATTAGCCCGAACATGAGCACTATATCAGGTTCACATAGACAGTCACAATACGTTTATTACCCAGTCAAACGACCTTTGTTTCTCGATTATTTGTTATTGTACAATGCATAGGAAGTACTCTAACAAAGAGAGGTGCTTTCACCCGATTTGGATCACCTTAGAATTTGTTTTGATTTTTCAAACCCACAGGTGTCAAACCTAGTTTGAATCGGACAAAGAAAACACTCATATAAAGCAACCCTGCACTAGAAACAGGAAGACGACAAGTCGACCTGTAGCCTTTAGAAGATGACAAGAAGGCTGTCACCTTCAGGGATCAGAAGGAGACAGCTTTCTGGTCACCTTGTTGAAGGAGATAGTGTGCTTGTTGCCTTCTGAACACAGAGGGCAGATCAGCCATGTTTGGCCCATTTGACGTCATTTTCGTGCCCCATCTTCTCCTTTGTGAAGATAGTTACTGTTTACATGCAATTATCAACCCATATATGTTTAAACCATGTTCACATGATGTTTAATTGATCTTAAGTTAATGACCATACTCTCTACCTGCCGATTATTCACAACTTGCCTTGATACCGAACTTGCAAAACATACAATGATACTTGCTAAAATTGGTTATGCATGATTAGTGTTTTCCTGATTTAGCACTCATGATAATTGCCAAACATGGAGTTTTCATAAACAGAGTTTCTATAACTGGAGTTTACATTATCGGATTCACACACGCACTCGAGCGATTCTCATGGCGGCATGCGCATACACTCTAGCACGATAGGAAAGCCCCTTCTTGGCTTGTGGTGAACTCTCTGTCGGATATTCCTTTTGCCGGACTAGTGACCCCTTGACCAAGGCCTCCATAAGTCTCCTCTAACCATGGATTCCCACATGGCCAACGAGAAGGTTGTACCATTGAAGTACCTGGAAGTTAGTGTGCACGTATCTTTCTTCTCTTGGTATTCATGACGAGATCTTTCTCTCCTCATCTTGGTTTTGGAGTACACCTCTATCGAACATAAGACCAAATTATTATTAAGTGATTGGACTAAATTGAAAATACACTATTATGCTGCCAGATTGAACTCTCGAACTATCACCTCAACTATCTTGACATTATTGAATTCTTGTTAGTAGCCATGAATGACTGTGGGTATGTACATTTGAAATTAAGTGGGATGTGGATCGGGCACGGCGAGTGTCCAAGGGCCCCAGTCTAGCCCCAGTGATAGAGAGTCATAAATATACTGTTAACCATGGGGTATAATGATTACTGGTGTTGCATCTGTGCTGGGAGTACTTGCGTGTTGAATGCTTGATACATAAACCACACACACGTGTCCTAGTATGCATTCAAAGGTGGCATAGATCCTTAGTGCACAATAGTGTATTTGTGCTTGATTACTGTTACATGTTAAAAGTTCTTGTTCGTGCGTGCTTGCTCGCTTGCTAGTGAAATGGCCAATCTTGTTACATGCTATCTTGTTCTTGCTCGTAACCATCTTGCTAGATCATTGTATACTCTATCTTGAGTTCTTGGATATAACCTTCTTGCTAGACTGATCATCACATCTCTTGATCATACTATCTTGCAAGATACACTTTTCACTTGTTATTACCGTTGTTCTATTTGCATAGTACATATCATGCTTATACCTTCTAGCTTTTAAACTGTAAATTATTTATATCATTGCTGGAAGATGTAAATCCTACTGGGCGAGTGCACTCATTACCTACTTTCCAACCTTTCAAGTGAATAGGATATGGAAGATGTAGAGAACCAAGACTACACTGAGGATGAATAGGAGTGAAGAGTGTTCCTATCAAAGTCTTGATATCTTAGTGTCATAGTGTTATAGTCAGAGTATGAGAGTACTAGAACATGTAGTAGGAGTGAGGATAGTATGTACTTTTCCTTTTTATTGAGTCATAGTTGTAGTTCTATTTGAATTGGAATATGTACCAATTCTCATTATTGAAATAAAATAAAGAGTTTGAGTTTTATTATGAGCATAATTAGTTGTTATATGTGATTGTTCGCTAGAAGCTTATTTGCCGACTGTTCACGTCTCAACGCTCAAATGAGATTCTTCCACTGTCATGCTTTGGGATGTGACAATTGCTTCCTATTCCATTTCTCACCAAACAAATCGAGGTGTTTGCCTATCATCTCATTTTTAGGAACTATTCGTCAATTTACGGGCCTCTCTATTTGGCCATTAGTCCTCCCCAAATAACTGTTCCCCAGAACGGTTACCACCCAAGAAGCCATGGTACTCAGCTCTACGTGCAGCTAGGGCAACTACTGGTAGTGCTAGCATTGCGCCTTCTCCTACCCCCTTCTCCTCCTCCCTCGATAGTAGTGCAAGCAGTCCCGATAGCCAGTAGGGTCAGTAGAACTGAACCCCTCGCCCACCGCCGCCTCGCATAGTGTACATGGCCCCCTACTAGTCAAAGACTAACGTGGACATCACAAGTTGGCAGTCCCCCGGTACAGTGATTTTGTATGTTCATGTTCTTCATGTTTGCATGAATTTCTAGATATATCTATACATCCCATAAAACATTCTCACTATTGCACTGCACAGTTCCTTTGAGCATGGTGATGCACTTCCCATGTTGATGAGGCACTCGGAAGGCCGGGATGGTGGAGATCTAACAGCGCTATGGATCGTTGCCGTGGCGACTCTACTTCATTGATCGGCGCATCGCTCATGGTGTCGTCTCCCTTGTGTTGTGAGACCCCCAAATTTATGTTCATTTTATATTCTATGTATGTGAGGTTTACTTGTTTATGTACATAGTGTGTGTATTAACTTTGTGCATACTATAATTATTTAAGTACTCATATGCATATGTAGGCATATATGTATATATATCTTATTTCTGTGGGTATAAGAAATTAGCTAATTTTGTACATATTGTTCTTATTAAAACCTATGCATCTTATATTTAAGTAATATTGTGCATATAATATGTAATTATTGCTATACATCTTGTATATATATATATGAGTTTATTTCAATGCATGTAATATATTTAAATGTGCATGTAGTATTTAATTATTGATGAACATATTAAATTTACTTATTTCATGCATATTGTGTGTAACTATGTTGTGTATCTATATATATATATATATATATATGTTTATCTTGTGCATATGATACCTATTAATTTTCTGTACATATTAAATTGTTTATAGTGTATATTGTACTTAAATAATATTGTGCATGGTGTATGTATCTATATAGTGTATGCATGTGTAATTATTTCTGTGTTCTGGCTGAAATGCCAGTTAACGTCAACATAAATTGACGTTGATTTCATGTTGACGATAGCATGCATGCCGTTGACTGCATGGCCAGGTGAGGTTGACGTCTAGATCGATGGATGCTGACTCCCTATTAGCGGCAGTAAATGTTGACGTTTAGTTCCCAGTTTTGTTGCGATTTCAGATCTGGAAACGGTAGTGTTTCTTCTAGTTCTTGTTTAGGAAACCTAGCTCTAATGGTAGGAGACCTACCCTAATGAGCACCCCAACCCACCTAGTCTATAAAACCTTGAGTTTTGGCCGAGTTAGGTCTTCTTGACTTTTGAGAAACCCTAGAGTTTTCTGGGCGAAAACTTGATCTTTGGAGAGCTGGATCCGGCAACTGGAGGAGTCTTCCGGAGTTCTGCATCGATTGGAGGATACACCAAGCATCAAGGAATCATCCCCGACTCCAAGAATTGAAGCACATCGGCAGGAAGGACTGGATCTGAAGTGGTTTTGAGCAGCTTCTTGGCTTGGCTGAGGAGAGTGTCTTCGAGCTAATTAGACCATTGTAGAATTTTATAAGGCAAGTAATCTAGGGATCTCATCCCTACCCATATCCTCTAGGTCTTAGGCAATTTTCTAGATTTTTATTCGAGTCCTAGAACCCATATTTCTCATGTATTTTCGTGTTCAGCCTGCTCTTCTGCAGACAACAGGTTGGCGGCCACTTGTGTGCCGCCAAGTTCATGAGTTAGCGGCAACCTATTGTGTCGTTAACCCCTGTTGGCGGCAACACCTGTGCCGCCAAGTTCTTCAAAGTTTTACAGAATGACTGTTAGATCTCTATGATGTGCTTATTGGACTTCTGAGTATGTGTGCATGCTGTAAAAATTTCATGTAGTCAAGAACAGTCATTAGGTCATATCATGAGGATAGATCAAATTTATGTATTTAGCTCTATTTATTAAAATTTTTGAAACTGGACAATGATCATGAGTTGACCATGATAATTTTTGAATAATTAGATCCATTGCATATTAGGGTTTTATAAATTTTCCATATTCATATGATGACTGTTTTCATGTTTTAAAACTGTTAGATAACACTATTTTACCATGAAACCTGATTAAGTGAAATTCTTGATAAATGTGCCTAAAATCTGTTTTAATTGCTATAATTAGTTTGAAAATCCAAAAAATCTAGAAAATTGAGTATATGACATGTTATCAGTTTAGAACTTGTGATAAAAATTTGACACTGATGTGACAACAGTAGGTACTATTTGTGTTATAATAAGTGAAATTGACCATAATGAGCATGTTTAGTTGTAATCATGTAAATTTCAATGTTAGTAGCATGTTGGTATTCGATTATGATTTATTTATCACTGATTAAACAGCATGGTCAAGTTCTGTAATCTGAAATGTAAATGTTATTCAAAGTGCACGTGAAAAAGGGATTAAAGTATGTATATAAGTAGGTAAAACAATGTGATAAGTGTAAAATGTGATAATGTGTATAATTTGGCCTAGATTGACACTGCTACCATAGAGGTCTGAGAGCCCTACTGTAGAAAAGTCCCTATGGGAAGGCTCAACCTTTAAGTGATATCCTAAAGGCATTAGGATAAAATCCTGGGGTGGACAAGTACCACTGGATAGGGTGGAGAGGGCTTCTCCCGGTCTGCGTAGTTTACCAATATTCATCACTAGTTTGCCTAGGTGGCAAGTGTGTGTTAAGTGAAGTCAAGTGCTAAGTGGTAAGTGCTAAGTGATAAGTATGTGTTCCTCTAGATGGTAGTTAGGACTATGTGTCACGGAAAATTAAGTGTAAGTGCAAGTGATGTGATAAGTGAATTGCAAGTGAAAAATATGTGAAAGTGTGTGAAATCATGTGTAAGAGAAAGTTAATGTAAATGAGTGAGAAAATAGATGTGAAAAGCCAAAGTAAAAATGCGAATATTCATATGTTAATATGTGAAATGTAGTATCATGTTATGTAGTTTAATAACATCCATGTTCTAATGTTAAGTGAATATGAGCAAATGTGAAAAGTGAATATGTGTTAGTGTAATATGAATGTGTTAGCATGTCAAAGGATGTAAAATTTTGTAAATGTAATTTATCCATATTAAAACAGCAAGCTAAAGGTGTGAAAAGGGATCTAATTGCATATGAAATTGGTTAGACATCATGTTAGGAGTGTTATTTACCTTGTACATGTTTCCATGAATTAAATTGATAGAATTGTGTAATGATTTAAATAAAGTATGAGACCATGAGTCATGTTATGTATGTTGTATGTAGAAAGCATGCTATAGGTCATTCATGGATAAGAAGTATGATTTGAAATATGAACTGAGTTAATTAACATGTATAAAAGCATGTTTAGGTGGTTGTTAATTGTATAAAGCATGTGCCATGTAATTCATCTATGGAGTAAAAGATAGTATGTGTTTCCTTATTGTTTAATAGTTTAGTATGTGTGTGATATGTGTAAGGATGTTATTTTTAGATTGCTTGCTAGGTCTTTTAGACTCATACCTGCTTCGGCGTATAGGTGAGATAGATAATCCCGTACTTGAGGATGACATAGCGAGGAGCGACATCGAGCGAGAGGAATAGCTGCTTGTGGAGTTTACTAAATAGTTTGTTAATATCATAGCATGTAATAAGGTTATTCATATGGACAATGTTTTTCATTTGGAAATGTAATAATGTGGACTTTATCATTTCTTTCATTACTATATAGACTGTGGAATGATGTGATGATGATGGAATTAGATGAGTTATTTCTTTTATTTCCGCTATACTCATTGGATATTCATGTACATATCAACCTATCGTTTAGTGTTGGGTTAATATCCCACTATAATGACACTTTTTGTACCGATGGGGATTAGTATAATCGTACCGGTATAAAGGGGGTCGTTACATGTGTTCTTTGTCTAGTCGGAGTTGTAGGTGGGTGCCCATGGAAGGCCGATGTCGGCGAATTGGTTTCAAACTGCATGGCATGGATCCCTAGAGGGCCTCCTCGCAATACCTTCATGCCTCCGTCGCCTCACCAACGTGTTCGGCGGCAGACGACGATCCGATCGACGACATCTGGGGATCGGTGACAGTGTGATGAAGGTGTAGGATTGAATATGCAATGATGGCAAAATCTAGAAGGAGAGGGTTGAATAGATTTGTAGAGGAAACTTAAGCAATTAAAAATTACCTCGAAATTAAGATCAGTTCTATCCAATTAAAACCACATAGATGTGATATACTATTTGTGATTAAAATGTGTGAAACATTTTATTAAGTAGTGTAAGCGTCAAGCAAGTGATTAATGTGTGTGAACAAATTAACAAGTAGTGTGTAAGAGAAATCCCTATGCAATCATCTAGCACAACAAGATCAAACAACAATGCAAAGGGATTTTTAGGTGGCTCAGAAATCACCTCTAATGATTCCTACATCCACCCCTCACAAGGCCACATTACTCGAAACCTTGAGTACAATGAGCACAACAACAATCGATGTTGAGCTTCGACAGGTACTTCTACTCAGCAATCGATGTGAATTAGTCAGCAATTGATGTGAATTAATCAGCAATCGATATGCAGACAGTCGATGTTGAACTATTACAAATGCTTCATTCAGCTTCGACTGACATTTCGATTGGCGCTCATTTAGTCAGCAATTGATGTTTCATTCAGCTTCGATGGTACTTCGACAGGCGCGCATTTAATCAGCAATTGATGTTTCATTCAGCTTCGACTGACACTTCAACTGGCGCACATTTAGTCAGCAATCAATGTGATTTGGTCACCCATCCATATGCACTTTGATTGTTGTCTTGTTTAGGTTCGACTAGTGCCTGAATAGACTTCGACTGATCAGTTAAAGTACTTTGACTATTTAGTTAAAGTGCTTTGACTGACAGCACTCAAAGCTTGTCTTTGTGCTTGTACCTATATGGAATAACAATATATCTAATGTCATTATTAAAACACATATCATCAGCAATTATCATTATCAAGTTGTCATCATTAAAGCACATATGTTCTTTATCAAATCGTGTTAGTTGTCATGATCATTATATGTACAATGTGTGATATGTGAAACATGTCATTGTCAAGTTGTGTACAATATGTCATCATGAAAATGCAAAACACAACAATCTTCTATGTATGTACAATATGACACCATCAAAATGTGTATATATGTCATCATCAAAACACACAACTCAACAATCTCTCCATTTCTGATGATGACAAAACATGACAACATTCTTTCATAGAGTAACAAATTTCTCCCTCTTTTTGACAACATCAAAAAGAGTGAGATTAACATGCAAGGTACTGTGAAATTCTCCCCTTTTTTTAAAAAAAAAATTCTCCCATTAAAAAAGACCCCCCCAAAATCATGAGTGTGAATAGGTCTCATAAAACAGACAAATATATGGAATTATCCCCCTAAGTGAAACAACTCTCCCTCTTTGACAGTATCGGAGTTGTCCACCACCAACTGAATGGGGATCAATAGAAATGATGTGATACCAATAGTAGTGATGAAACCAATTGATTGAGGCATGAAATCTATAACAACCTGGATTTCTAACTCTTAAGTAAATAGGAATAATAATAATAATAATAAATTTGTGGAGAGGTTTGATTAAAGGCACACCAAACGATAGGGAAATGTATAAAACAACCAACAAATGACACGGGCTACTCAGTAATCAATATAGAACTATGTTTGTTACATCAATTGGTAGGAATATAACAACAATCGATGTTTAAAGGAGCAATCGATGTTCGACAGCAATCTATGTTTTGATGATCAGTCTATCTCCATGTAATTTAAATAAATTACACATCTATTTTGGTGATTAACAAAACTATGATAAAGGTTACTAACACATTTTCTATGAAGTCTAAGCACAGGAAATAAACCAAGGGAAAACAAGCCAATCAAGTAAGTATTCATCACACTACAATAATGTAAGTTCAAAGCATAAATATTTGTCTAAGTACACATCGATTTCCATTATAGGTCATAACGATTTCTATAGAGATATAACGATTTCCTTAGTTTCATATCGATTTCATACTCATAAGGATTCGCTGTGCTTTTAACGATTTGTTAAGAGATCGCAACGACTTGCCCTCACAATGATTTGTTAAGAGATCGCAACGACTCGCCCTCATAACGATTTGTTAAGAGATCGCAACGACTTGCCCTCACAACGATTTGTTAAGGGATTGCAACGACTTTCCCTCATAATGATTTGCTATGTGCAACAATTTCTTTAGTGATCGTAACGATTTGCTTTCTGCAACGATTTCTTTAGTGATCGTAACGATTTGCCTTCACATCGATTTCTTAAGTGAGAACAACGACTTGTACATCGATTTATTCATAACATCATAACGATTTGTACATCGATTTGTTCATAACATCATAACGATTTATACATCGATTTGTTCATAACATCATAACAATTTGTACATCGATTTGTTCATAACATCATAACGATTTGTACATCGATTTGTTCATAACATCTTAACGATTTGTACATCGAATTGTTCATAACATCATAACGATTTGTACATCGATTTGTTCATAACATCATAACGATTTGTACATCGATTTGTTCATAACATCTTAACGATTTGTACATCGAATTGTTCATAACATCATAATGATTTGTACATCGATTTGTTCATAACATCATAATGATTTGTACATCGACTTGTTTATAACTTCACAATGATTTTATAAGTCATATATATAACGACTTCATGGAAAGCATCGATTCGATTTTCGAGCTAATCTTTGAAAACATTGAAAAGTTAAAGTCTTCATGTATATCTTTTGACAGCCATGCATTTATTATGATAGTACGTATCTCTGCATGCATGCAGACAATATCTTCCATTATCGTATCTTCTCTGTGAACATCTTTTAGAACAACAAAATGGCATTACTATTTCGATGAACTTTCGTTCTGACGTTGACTGACAACAAGAAATAGCTTAGCTGTCTATTATTCAAGCTTTAAATATGTGCAGGTCTCTGACAGCATCCGTCATACAACGTTGGACAAAATAGAAGCCAAAGAAGACTACAAAAGATCCTCTCTCTCTTTGCGTGTATGAAAAGATAAAGGACTGTTGACTGGAAGCTTCCAAGTGTCAAAGCAGTCTAACATACACTTATGCATAGAGACAACAGATACTTCAACGTTCAAAATTCAAAAGATGATATATATAGAAGAATGAAGTTCCTGAAGTGAGGCAAGAGAACTGTTAGAGAACACGAAGTTTTCAATGCCTTCAACTTTCTGCAAGCTTTTCTTAGAGCCAAGCAAAAACTCCCATTAGTCTTAGCTCTTGCTCTCTATGCCAAGTTTAGATCTGTGCGAGAGCTTTTTGGTCTGAGAAGAGTCCTTGACTATAAATCTCTTCTTCTTCTCAGTCCTTGCTTCAGATCAAGCAGTGTTCTATAAGCTTGATCTAGGGGCATCATCTCTTTGTTCACATTCTCTTGTGTTGTTCCCTTCTATTGTGAAGAAGACCTGGTGGGAT
Organism: Colocasia esculenta; assembly: GCA_014218235.1. Lineage (NCBI taxonomy): Eukaryota > Viridiplantae > Streptophyta > Magnoliopsida > Alismatales > Araceae > Colocasia > Colocasia esculenta. The sequence continues at coordinate 85,366,160 of CM024762.1, forward strand.
ATCCAGGGTGTTGTTCCCTTCGGGTGAAGGAAGACCAGCTGGGGTGCTGGGTGCTGTAGTGTCCTTAAGGGGGACTGTACCCTTGTTAGTGAAATCCTGAGATATTGCTCAGGGACTGGACGTAGGACCCCTAAGGAGAGGAGATCCGATCCAGAATAATTCTTTGTGTTGTGTGATTGCTTTTGTGTGTTTGATCTTTCGATTCACTAACACTAACAATCTGCAAAGTGTGTTTTGTGTGACTATTTTGTGAACAGGTTTTGAGTGTTAAATAATTTTTAAGAATCTCATTCACCCCCCTCTGGGCTTGCTAGCTGGGTAACATGTTTGTGGACAATCGATATTTAAAGGAGAAATCTGTGTTAATTAACAATTGATGTTTAAGGACAATCGATGTTGGTCCGCAATCAATGTTTAAAGATGCAATCGATGTTGATCAGCAATCGATATTTAAAGGGGATACTTAAGATAAATATGGAAGGTATGGGATACTTAAGATAAATATGGAAGGTATGGAGCATAAATCATGACCGAGTCCAATAGATGATTCCAAATCTGCTCTCTACAACTAACCCAAATAGGAATAGACTTGTTATGGAAACAACTTCTATGGAAGTTATGAACATGAAGAACTCCTAACAAGAGTTAAGAAACTCCAAACTCAGAAATTTGCACCATCACGACACTATAAAAACCATCATAAGACCCCCATAGCCAACCCTAGACTTCTCTCCATTACTGAACGAGGGAGGAATTTCCTTGAGCAAGGAGAATGAGCTAGTAGCAAGGTTTTGAGGATCCTTCATCCCCTAGCATTTGCTTCGACCTATTAGAACCCTGTGTTGGAAGAAACCAAAGGTAGGTAATCTCGAGCACCAACTTAACATATAGTATATCATTTGAAAATCCTTTAAGTCTATTCTTATGTGTCCCTATTTTTCCTGATTTCACCGTTCATGTAAAGAGTATCAAGTGTTTTCCAAAACTTCGCATACGATCAGGACTTTTCCCATTCTTCTCGAGTTTCATGCAACCAAGACCAATTGGGTCAAACCAAAGCCATAGAGCGGTTTACTTATGTTTCCAACAACCCTTTTCATTTATAGTTTCATGTTAGGAACCCTAGATTTGGAGTTATGGATCAAGCATGTGAGTCTACGTCATTTTCTTGGTCTTGCCAATATGTTGATTAGACCACATCTGTACTTTAAAAGCCATCAACCACATGTTAAAAACATTAATTATATGAATATGATTCTAACGTTCTATGTGGAAGTTATTGATCATACTCTCCATTGATTATGCCTCTTCGTCCTTATGTTCCAACTCAAAATAAAAAATGTTTTGATATAATCTATGTCCCTAGAGTTAGAGGAGTCTTTATTTCGTATGCATCCTCTTCTAATTTGGTAAAGTCATTAAAGTTTATGGAACTTAAAAATAAGTTGTATGTTGTCCAGATTAATCTCTTGAGCTATTGTCATATCCTTGAACTCCATGGATGATCATATTCTCGTGACTATGAGCTTATCCTTGGAAATATGTGGCCAGAATGTGTATATGTGTTTGATCGGCTCAACGTAGGACTTTGGTCCATTTGATAATGTCTGTGCAAATAAGGGCCATGTCTGGTCCTAGAGAGGAGCACCCTAACGTACATATTAACCACGGGGGTGTGGACTTGTGGTGCGTGGCATGGCACTGGTATGTGTGAATGTGCCTTCGTTTGATATAATACGTTTGATCATGTGAATATGTGTTGTTTGTGTGAATATGGCCAGTTCTTGAACATTTGATAAATACTTATTCTTGAATTCTTTGTTCAATGCTTATAAAAATCTATTTGATATGTTGTGAAAAATTTTTTTAGTATTCGATTGTTGTCCGTCAATTGGTCTTGTTAGTAATATCATGCATGCTTTTGTTTTTCGTCTAGTAAGAATTTTGCTTCTTAAAAATGTTAATTACTTATATCATTGTCTGCACCATGAGATGTAAATCCTACTGGGCGTTAATGCACTCACACATGTCTTTCCTAAACATTTTTAGGTAGTGATGATGAACCTATGGATACTGAAGGGGAGGGGCAAGAGTGAGAGCACCCCAGACATCATGCAGTAGTGGCTAACTACCTTTTGAGTTGATATAGAGTCTGTAGTGGTTCATTCTATTCAAGTCTTTCACGTATTTCAACAATCGGCCTTATAGTTGCCTCTGAAGTTTTATGGGTGTAATAAGGAGTTGATACTTGAATTAATTTTGGTTTATGGTTTAGTGTTGTCATCTCTTTCTATATATATTTTATTTGCTTATGATTCGAAAACAACTGTACATTCTGATATTCTGCATCAGGGCGTGACCATTTTATCGGTATCAAAGCTTCAATTCATCAAGGTCCTAAGAGAATAGGAAATAGAATGAAACTTGTTAATACCACATGCATCAAAATTACCATACCTAATGTGAGCTTCGGTAGATCCATGGGAAAGAAGTCATATGTGTTATGATTAGATTCCTAACTAGTGTGACCATTCTGAAGGTATGTATTCCTTCAATGGCTACCGAGCAGGCACAACCAAGAAGCATGAAATAGACACTTCAAAACCTGACCCAGGCTATACTGCAAGCCACTCAAGGTGGTGGAAACTGTGGGGTTGGTGATCTCCACAGAAATTTTCGTAGCATGAACTCGCCACGGTTCGAGGGTAGTACTAATCTAGACACTACTGAACACTGGATCAAGGACATTGAAAGGTTATTTAGGGTCATGTTGTGCAACAACCAGGATAAGGTACTGCTGGCAACTTTTCAATTGGAATAGGATGCCAGGGCATGGTGGGAGTCTGTAGAAGCAACACTACAAGGCCAACAAGGGACTTGGGAATAGTTTGTTGAATGCATCAACAAAAAATATTTTGTTAAAAGAGTACAGGAGAGGAGGGCCACCGAGTTTGCAGCCTTAAAACAGCATGGGCTTACTATAGTAGAGTATGAGGCTTAGTTCTATTGCTTGGCTCGATATGTTGCTCACTTGATCAGGACTAAGAGAATGAAGGCCAAACGGTTCTTGAACAGTCTGAGACCCCAGTATATCACCCAATTGGTGCCAATGGACATTCAAACCTATGCTGACATGATAAAGAAAGCCCTACTACTGGAGGATGCTATGGAGACTGCATAAAGAATCAAGGGAAGCATTGTAAAAAGGAAACAAGTATCTATCACTGGGAGATTCCAACTAACCATTGGGAGGAAAAGGCCCAGTGACGGTTTGATGGGACAACAAGACAAGAAGTAGAGGGACGCAGGCAAGCAGCTGGCATTGGTCTCCTCAGAAAGATGCAAACACTGTGACAAGGCTAGTCGTAGATACTTACGCTGTGGAAGCCAAGATCACAGGATCTATGATTGCCCCTTGATCAAGGAATAGACCCTATAGGACAAGCGTCAGAATTGCTAGAGGAGGCGCATGCAAGCCATACTGGAGCCAGAGACTACTGAAGAAGGAGGAGTGGTGGAAGGTACTCTTAAAATACTTTCCAGACCTTCTTTTCTTTTATTTGATACTGGATCTGCCCACTCATTTATATCACAAGAATTCATTGACACTCTATCCATAAAATTAGTACCAATGACTGGAGAATTTCCAGTTACAATGCCCCTTGGGCAAGGAACTAAACTTAGCCAATACTATCCCTCTGCTGATGTTGACATCGGCAGACAGAACCTACCAGCCAACTTGGTATGCATGACCATGAATCACTATGATGTGATTCTAGGAGCTGATTGGCTGACTCAAGATGGTGCCAGTGTGAATTGCAGGAAGAGTAGAGTAACCTTTAGCGAGTATCTAGAGCTAGTTTACTCAGGAACTAAAAACTATAAACACATATTTTTTATCTCTGCTCTTTGAGCCCATAGTATAGGTGTGTAGCATTCCTTGCTCAGTGGTGGAAGAAAAGAAAGATGTAAAGATGGAGGACATCATTGTGGTTAAGGATTTCCCATGTGTGTTTCCAGAGGAGTTACCTGGTGTTCCCCCTGAAAGAGAAGTAAATTTCTCTATTTCACTACTACTAGGAGCTGCCCCAGTTTCTAGGACCCCCTATAGAATGTCACTTGCAAAATTGAGAGAGTTGAAGGAACAACTAATTGAGTTGTTAAAGAAGGGGTTTACCCCCACTACCTCACCATGGGGAGGCCCCATGCTATTTGTCAAGAAGAAGGAAATTTCAATGAGACTATGTATTGATTACAGGTAGTTGAATCAACTCACAATCAAAAACAAGTATCCTCTGCCAAGAATTGATGAACTATTTGATCAAATTTTTGGAGCCAATTACTTTTCTAAGATTGATCTTAGATATGGCTACCACCAGTTGAGGATTTTGGAGGAAGACATCACAAGACAACCTTTAGAAGTAGGTATGGGCATTATGAATTTTTTGTCATGCCTTTTAGACTAAAAAATGCCCCTGCAGCATTCATGCAGCTAATGAACAATGTGTACTTGCCATGTCTTGATAAATTTGTGGTGGTGTTCATTGATGATGTCTTGATCAATTCAAAGACTAAGAAAGAACATGAGGAACACTTGAAAATAGCCTTACAATTGCTAAGGGATAATCAACTGTATCCTAAGTTGAGTGAATGTGAGTTCTAGTTGGAGGAGGTGTCCTTTTTAGAGCAAGTGATCAGTAAGGATGGAATCATAGTGGATCCATCTAAAGTGGAGGCTATGATGAACTGGGAGAAAGCTACTAATGTCATAGATAAGAAGCTTTCTGGGATTGGTAGGCTACTACAAGAGATACATCAAAGACTTCTCCAAAATCGTTGTGCCTCTAACTATATTGACCAGGAAGGAGAATCCATTTGTATGGACAGAAGAGTGTGAAAGAAGTTTCTGCACTCTGAAGGAATGTCTGACTTCTGCTCTTGTCCTTGCCCTACCCACTGAATGGTGAGGATTCAAGGTGTATACAGATACGTCAGGCATCGGATTGGGATACATATGCCTCTAGGCAATTGAAGATACATGAAATTAATTACCTCGTCCATGATTTAGAGTTAGCAGCGGTGCTGTTCGCATTAAAAATCTGGCGACATTATCTTTATGGCGAACAATACAAGGTATATTCAGATCATAAGAGTCCGAAGTATCTTTTTTCACAGAAAGAACTTAAGATGAGACAACAGAGATGGTTGGAGTACTTAAAAGACTTCAACTTCTCCATATAATATCACCTAGAGAAAGCCAATTCCGTAGTGGTTGCTATGAGCAGAAAGCCTATGGTGTCACAAGCCAACTTAATGATGAGAGAGTGGCAATTGCTAGAACAATTAGCTAACCTAGACTTGAATATAAAGGAGGAAAATGATTGTTTGTTGATTGCCAACATTATCATACAATCAAATCATTTCACTGAGATCAGAGAACAACAAGGCAACGATCCTTTTCTGGTGGAGATTAAGGAGAGGATAGATCAAACGTCAGATTTTGCCATAGCTAATGATGGCAAATTAATATTCAAGGGAAGGACATGTGTGCCTGATAATGAAGAATTGAAGAGGAAGTTGATGACTGAAGCCCATAGGTCCAGGTATACAATCCAACTTGGAGCCACTAAGATGTATCAAGATGTGAAAAGAAATTATTGGTGGCCAAACATGAAAAGAGAGGTAGCTGAGTTCGTGGCACGATGCTTGACTTGTCAGCAAGTTAAGGCAGAACATTTCCCGACTAGCAGGTGTATTACAACTCTTAGATATAACTGAGTGGAAGTGGAAAAGTATAGGAATGGACTTCATCATGGGATTACCCAAGACTAGAGGAGGACTAGATGCAATATGGGTAATTGTGGACCGACTGACAAAGTTGGCTCACTTCTTGCCTATAAAGAGTAAGTGGTCTGAGGATGTGCTAGCCGCTTTATACATTAAAGAGGTTGTCACATTGCATGGAGTTCCCACATTCATAGTGTCTAAATGAGATCCAAGATTTACTTCACACTTATGGAAAGGGTTTCAATCTACATTAGGAACTAAATTAAACTTCAATACTGCTTTCCATCCACAGACTGATGGATAGACTGAAAGGATGTACCAGATTGTGGAAGATATGCTTCAAACTTGCACCATTGGTTTTGAAGGGTATTGAGTGATCAACTATCCTTAGTTGAGTTTGCATACAACAATAGCTACCAAGCAAGCATCAAGATGGCACCGTTTGAGGCATTATATGGCAAGGGTTGCTAATCACTTATGTGCTGGGAAGAAGCAGGAGATAGGCAATGATTGGATCTGAATTAATACCAGACACCACTCAGAAGATCCAGATTATTCGTGAACGCCTCAAGACAACATAGTTAAGGCAGAAAAGCCATGCAGATAGAAGGCAAAGGGAATTATAATTCCAAGTTGGTGACCATTTGTTTTTGAAGGTGTCACCATCGCGTGGAATCCAAAGATTTGGGGTCAAAGGAAAGCTAAACCCCAAATTTATTGGTCTGTTCGAAATTCTTACAAGAGTTGGAGACGTATCTTATAAAGTAGCACTACCTCCATCACTGGAAAGTGTACATAATGTCTTTCACATGTCTATGCTGAGGAGGTATGTATATGATCCAAGGCATGTGATTCAATATGAAGATCTGGAACTAAGGAAGGATTTGACTTTTGTTGAGAAACCAGTCAAAATCCTGGATCATAAATTTTAACAATTGAGAAACGCATGGAGATATGCCACGTGGGGCACAAGAAGGAGATGTGCCGCGTGGGACACAGGAAGGAGATGTGCCAGGTGAGGCACTATAAGGAAGTGTGCCACGAGGGGCATGGTAAGGAGGTGGAAACAATGGGGTGTGCCACACGGGGTACAAAGGGGAGAATGGCGTGAACATAACGATGTGCCACGAGTGACACGAGGCGGAGAATATGGAGTACAAATAGGGATGCGATACCAGTAGAGGAGAGTGGATTATAAAAAAGACAGAAAAAAAATGCCTCCCGTGGGGATAGAATGTGAAGAACCCATGGGAAGGTGCTGATGAGCACAAAAGAGGATGTAAATGGAGATGAGGGAGACAGAGGTCCCCTAGTTTTGAGCCTTGCCCAACCTTTAAGCTTCCGCTTGGGAACAAGCTTTCTGACCCTCATGTGTTTTCTCATGTACTTTGCCCATCGTTTAGATTTTCTTTCTCTTCTTCTCACCTGAATCGATTGGCTCTCAATGATAGGAGGATTGTCGACTTCTGTCGGAGCACCAAGCAATAGTGGCAACTCCCTTGGAATATAGTTAAAGGGAATAGTGGGGAGTTACACTGGTAGTGTTGGAATTAACAATGAAGGGACCGTGTCTAAAGATTGTATAATGTTTTGTAGGGAGAGGGGCACGTGCCCTTTGATAATTGAATGTGCTAAATATTTAGCTTTTGAATGTGTAAACATAAGTTGGATAGTTGACCCCTTCACTAGAGTGGGAAAATTCACAACAAATGTGTGAGGGGTCATGAGAGCATGGAGGGAGAAATTCCCCATGAGTATTTTGAATTGAACATAGCTAGCAATGGGGATGATTGACATATTTTCAGATGAGGGCCTCTTGACAGCTAAGAATGGAGGGGAGGACTTCCTCTCAGTGAATGTGCCCAGTATGCTGACGATGACTGGCATGCATGGGATATAATCTTGGATCTTAAAAAGCATTCTCGATCTCAGGACTTCCTTCTCTTGCTGACTCTACCCATTGCTCATCGGTCGTTTGCACCCACTCTGTTGGATGGGGGTGGATATGGTGAGTGGAGTGGAAGGTCGTATGGTTGGTGGAGGTGTAATAGGTGTGGAAGGGAGTACTTGATCAGGTCACCAATGGTGTTGGCATAACGGGAGGTGTAATGATGGGTTTAATCATTGGTGGAGGCTTAATAGTTGAAGGTTTGGTGATAATAGATGATAGTGAGGGAGGAGCTGGTAAATGGCATACAAACATGACCTCGGAAGGTTCATTGTCGTAACATCAAGTGGTTTTGTGGATGGGTTGGTCATTGACAATGTTAGCCCGTGTAATTTGCTGTGGTGGAGGTTGTTGAGGTGGATGAAGGGGTACGGGTGCCAGAGTAGGTGCAACGTTGGGCATAGGAGCTTCTTTAACAGTTTGGGCGTTGATTGGCCCTACTAGAGGTTGAAATGTCGGGGGAGGATGAATCCATGGATTCCTAGGTGGAGGCATATTGTGGTAAATTGGTGTATATGGAGGTGTATATGAAGTGCTAGGGAGAGTCGACATGGCGGCAATGGGGTCAACTGTAAAGTTAGAGAGTTTATTGATTTCTTTCTCCATATTGTTTAATTTTGTGAGAAGAGTATGTTAGAGTGGGGTGGCTTGCTGGTGGGCATGTGACGGAGTACATGAGGGAGGCCGTGAATAAGTGCGCCTTCCCAAGGGTTGGTCCGTACGGACTAGAGCTCGAGAGCTAAAGTGGCGAGGGGGCTGAGATGAATGATTTACAAGAGGGTTTGGTGAATTTTCCGGAATATACAAAGGTGGGTGCCTAGGAGAAGGAGTCACACCCTCAACCAAAGTTTGAATTAGATTGAGTTGTTGAGGGGCTAGCTAGTCTAATGCATTCAAGACATTTTGGACATTAGAATCATGGTGGGGAGAAGGCTCTCTCTGGATTTTCATTGGAGTTATATGTAAGGGAATATCAAATTGGTTAGTGCGTGGTGTGTGCACATAACCATAGGAGGTTGATGTATGTCCCTCACGGTGGTGAGATGGACGTACATGAGGTTGAAAAGATTGGCCATCTAAACTATCCTCATAGTCCTTATAATTGAAATTAACATGGTTATATGAGTCCATTTTAGCAAGGCAAACAAACACATAAGTTGAACAAGAATATGAATCAGTCAATATGGTTCAAACAAGTTGTGATGCTTAGGCTTGTTTTAGGTGTTTCAAAATTAGTTAAATGGATTTGAGAATAATGTGTCACTCCAGGTGAGATCTTAGATGAATAGCTTTGGCTTCTTCGGGGTACAACTAAACTCACAAACTCACCATGCAATGGGACAACTAAACCCATGTCTTAAGGATCTTACAACCTACTTGGCCCGTCGTGAGGGAATCCATAGGGTACGAAGACTTACGGAGGTCTTGGTAAAGGTCCCCTAGTCCAATGAGACAGAATGCCCAAAGGAGAGGTCGTCCTTGCCAAGAAGGAGTGTGGAGCCTAGGAAATGAGGGAAGGAGGTCCCCCGACCAAATGAATATTCCTTGTATGCAAAAGATTAATATAGACGGACCACAAAGAGAAGTGCCTCTGTCTGCACTCAAAATCACGACAGATTCAGCAACCGCGTCTAATGAGGTGAATCGTGTCTAGTCACTTGGTCGTAGATTTGAGAGTCCCAGAAGGCAGCCAGAGCCGCAGCCGGTCCCTATGGTGCGGTCTGCAGATAGAAACGCGACGGCTCAAATCGTCATGGAAACAACAAGTAAGCTGCGACCGTTTTATCGGTCACACATCGAACACCTGAAACGTGACGTCTAAATACGTCACATATTTAGTAAGACACCCGAGGCAAAAATGAAGCAAAAGAAAATAAGGATATGTACAAAAATTAACACACACAACGCTCGGCATGCAATAGGGTATGAAGAAGGGAGAAAAGGACACAATCTCAAATATGCATGAATCAACTCATCATTTTTTTTATTTCTCAAATTTTCTTTAAGATCTACAATTGGCTAAACACTTGGAACAAGATAGGGGTGGAAAAGAAGGAGAGACATGTGAGGGACCCAAGGAAAGGGTGCCACATGGGGCACGATGGAGTGGGTAATCAAATGGAAAAGGCGGAAAGATGACCCACTGCGATCGCCAATTTGTAGATTATGCTTTTTCTTCTTCAAACTACAAAGTGTCCATCAGGAAAATAATGAGAAAAAGGAGGAAGAGAGATGGAGTGCAACTCCTTGATGTGTAATCATGATCGCCAGGTACACGAGGGTGTCAAAGGAGTATAAAAATAAAAGGGAGTGATCGCGAAATACCTTTAAGAGCTGAGAGATTGTGTGGGAGAGAGTGGGTTCACTTCTTCTTCTACGAGCACGGCCGGGCTTCTTCTTGATGATTACCCTGAAAAATAACACAATAAAAGATAGGATTAGCCATGAACGTGTAGTATTCAACTCTTAATAATGGAATAAACATGAAAGTGATGGAGAGGAACACACCTTGTGTGGTTGGCTTATAAACTCCTAGAAAATAGGTGTGTGTGTGTATGCATGCATGAATGTGTGTGTGTGTTTGAAAAGAGTAAAGAGAGGTATGGGATTCTCTCGTGGGAGCTATGGTAGAGAGAATAAACAAGAGATATAAACAAGAGAAAAGGAGGAGGTGCTTCCCCTTAATGTGGATGGCGTAGGTAGCTCCTAGAGAGGAGGAAGAAGAGCGCCCAGAGGAGCTACTTCCGCTGCTGGTTCAATGTGGAGTTGGAGGAGATGTCGTTGACGTGCTTGGGTGGCAGTCCTGTAGGATTTCCCCTTGAATTGGCTCTTTTACAACTCACTAAGTGTGGTGGTTCTCTAGTGGCTCAAATGTTCGGCTCTCTCACCTCTTGAATGAAAAGACATGGAGTGTATATATAGGAGTAAAGGCTCGAAGTCCGAGGTGGACAATAAATGAAAGGACACAGTGGTGGCAATTAAAGGTGAATCGCGTTGACCTGAGTGGACACGTTCAATGATTTTTAATTAAAATCATATTCTGACCAAATCTAAATCTGAATCGGGATGGGAATGATCAACATGGTTATGAATTTCCAAATTTTGTTTATGGAAACTTTCCAAAAGTCAAATATAGAAAGTTGAATCGCGATCGGGGTTCTAGACGCATTTCATGAAAAGGCAACAAGTATTTCCAAAAATGAAATAAGGAAATTACTGAGAAATATGGAAGTTCTAAATTGTGACACATTGAACTGACGCGTTTTGATGACGCTTCACCCAATGACAATTAGAGTACAATCAAAGTTAGAGTGTGAAACTGAATTGCGACTGATTTACCAGTTGCATTTTGTTTACTCTTCATCAGTCGATATGAAAAGCAGCGACCATAACCATCGCGAATAAGGTAGTCGATGTTTAAACGTGACGGTTTGACCCAACACATTTTATTTGTTCTCCATCAGCCATTTTGAAGCATGACCACTGTGTCCGATGCGATTTAAGAATTTCTGCCCGAAGCTCTAGCAGACTAGGAAAATAAAGGGGAAGCATCAAAAAATGGGGGGAAGATTAAGAGAGACCCTGAATGATGGGGAAAATATCTCTCACAAGGCAAAAAGGGAGCCATTTGTGGCATTATGGAATAATTCAAAATTTACCCACGATGATGTCATTTTTAGTGTGTCTACACTCTCTAGAACTAACCCAAATACGATCTGACTTGTTACGGAAACAACTTCTATGGAATTTTTTAACATGAAAGGACTCCTTCCAAGTGTTAGGAAACTCTAAACTCAGAAATTTGCACCATCACGGCGCTATAAAACAATCATAAGACCACCAAAGCCAGCCCTAGACTTCTCTTCATCGTTGAACGAGGGAGGAATTTCCAAGAGCAAGGAGGAAGACCTAGTAGCAAGGTTTCGAGGATCCTTCATCCCTTAGCATTTGCTTCAACCTGTAAGAACCATGTGTTGGAAGCAACCAAGGATATGTAATCTCGGACACCAACTTAATATAAAGTATATCGTCTAAAAGTCCTTTAAGTCTATTCTTATGTGTCCCTATTCTTCCTTATTTCACCGTTCATGTAAAGAGTATCAAGTGTTTTTCTAAAACTTTGCACAAGATCTGAACTTTTCCCGTTCTTCACGAGTTTCATGCAACCAAGACCAACTGAGTCAAACCAAAGCCATAGATCGGTTTACTTTCCATTTCCAGCAACCCCTTTCATTTATAGTTTCATCCCAAGAACCCTAGATTTGGAGTTATGGAGCAAGCATGTGATTCTATGTTGTTTTCTTGGTCTTGCCAGTATGTTGATTAGACTACGTTTGTACATTAAAAGTCAACAACTACATGTTAAAAACATTAATTACATGAATATGATTCTAACATTCTATATGGAAGTTCTTGATCATACTATCCATTGATTATGCCCCTTCGTCCTTATGTTCCAACTCAAAGTTAAAATCATTTTGATATAATTTGTGTCCCTAGAGTTAGAGGAATCTTTATTTTGTGTGCATTCTGTTCTATTTTGGTCAAAGTCATTAAAGTTTATGGAACATAAAAATAAGTTGTATGCTATCCAAATTAATCTCTTGAGCTATTGCTATATCCTTGAACTCCGTGGATGATCATATTCTCGTTACTATGAGCTTGTCCTTGGAAATTTGTGGCCAAAATATGTATGTGTTTGATCAGCACAACATAGGACTTCGGTCCATTTGACTAATGCCTGTGTAAATAAGAGTCTTGTTTGGTCCTTGGGAGGAGAACCCCAACGTACTTATTATCCGTGGGAGTATAGACTTGTGGTCGTGTCATGGCACCGGTATGTGTGCAAGATTTGTGTGAATGTGCCTTCATTTAATGTGATACCTTTGATCATGTGAATATGTGTTATTTGTGTGAATATGGCCAGTTCTTGATCATTCGATATATAGTCATTCTTGAATTCTTTGTTCAATGCTTATAAAAATCTACTTGTTTCATTATGAAAATTCTTTTGAGTATTCTACTCAAGTCCATCAATTGGACTTGTTAGTAATATCATGCATGCTTTTGTCTTTCATCTTGTAAGAATTCTGCTTCTTAAAAATGTTAATTACTTATATCATTGTCTGAAGCATGAAATGTAAATCCTACTAGCCATTAGCATGCTCACACCTATCTTTCCTAAATATTTTCAGGTAGTGATGATAAACCTATGGATACTGAAGGGGAGGGGCAAGAGTGAAGAGCACCCCAGACATCGTACAGTAGTGGCTTAGTACCATTTGTGTTGATATAGAGTTTGTAGTGGTTGATTCTATTCGAGTCTATCACTGTAACATCGTGACTATTCGGATGGTAGTTAATGGGTTTGATGGCCAATGTGTGGCCTATTGGAAGTGTTTGTGTGTTTGTAGCAAGTTGTGTGAGGTTGGGGTCGGAAATCCAAGCCCTCTAGTTCTCTTTTTTGAACACGACCAACATAGGCGTCGGGTTTTTGAGAAAATGCGACCACCTGCTACGTCGCAATTTAGACACCATTTTTCTGAGGGTACGGCTGCATGCGCGATGCATGGCGCATGCAGGGACATCCTGGTTTTATTGTGTTGAGAAGGTACGTCACGATTTAAATGCGACAGAGCATTGCTGTGAGACCCCGAATTTTTTGTCATTTTATATTGTGCATGCGATATTCATCTTTCATTAATATAGTGGATGTATTAAAATTTTGCATACTATAATTATTGAATTGTTCATATGCATATGCGTATATATATATTGTTTCTCGTGAACATAAGTAATTAGCAAATTTCGTATATGATGCACTTATTTAAATACTATGCATGTTGTATTTATATATTTCATGCATAATGTGCATAACTATGTTGTATACGTGTGTGTGTGTATATATATATTTATACATATGTCAATCTAAGTGTGGGTATGCAAGAATTAAATTTTTGTTGTATAGATTCTTCTTAGTTAACTTATTGCATATTGCATCTTAATGATATCGTCATGTATTATCTAAATATTGATGTGTATATTATGCTAATTATTACATAAATATTTTATGGAATTATACTTTGAACATATGTATATATGTATGTTCATCTTATGCATGTGATCTCTATCTACATAATTCTATATACATTTAGTTGTCCATAGTATATATATGGTACTTAAACAATATTGAGCATATGATAGGTAAGTATTGTCATTTACCTTGTAAGCACATGTGAATTGTTTTTCGTACATGTATATCTTTAGGCGTGCATGCATTATCTTACTATCGATGTACGTGTTATATTATTTAGAAACATGCATGTTGGATGTAATTATGTTGAGTACATGAATGTATGCATATGTTTAACTTGGTACATATAATACTTATTTCAATAACAATTAAATTATTTATGACATGCATGATACCAAAATAATAGCATGTGTATTGCATTTATATGTTCGTGCATAATGCATGCAACTATGGTGTATATGCATATATATGTATGTTATTTCATGCATGTTATCTCTAATTGAGATTAGTACAAATTATATTTAAATAAATGATATGTAATGCATGTAATTTATATAGTGAATGTAAATATATTTATTTATGTGCACACTACGTTGTTAGAGCGTAATTGTACGTTACCTGGAATGCATAATTGTGTTAGTGAGACAGTTGGCAGCCAACACTGTGCCGCTGACTGCATGGCTCTGATTGGCATCCAGATCGATAGACGCCAATCACAGTGTTGGCGGCAGCCTATCTGGACGCCAACTCAAAGTTGACTACACCAGATGTTGACGTCAAGTTCCCTCCTGTGTAACGGTTTCAGATTTGGTAACGCTCGCGTTTTGTCCGGTTCCAGTTTAGGAAACCCTTATAAAGTCATAGGGAACCTACCCTAAAGCATACCCAACCCATCCAACTCTATAAAAACACATCTTCTGGCCGCGACAAGTCTTTTTGGTGTTTGTGAAACCCTAGCACTTCCTGTGAGAAAAGTTGAAGTTCCAAGGCTTCGATCCGGCGACTGGAGGAGTTTCTTGGAGAGCTACAATGACTGGAGGATAACTCAACCATCAAGGAGGCATCCCCAACTACGAGGATAAACTCACAACGACTAAAGGACCAGATCTACAGAGTTTTCGAACACCTTCTTGGCAGGGCTGAGGAGGGCTTCATCGGAGAAGTTTGATCTTCTAGAATTTTATTAGAGGCAAGTAACCTATGTATATCAATCCCATACATGTCCCCTTAGGTCCTAGCATTTTTCCAGATTTTTCCTCGTGCCCTGGACCCTCTAATTTCCCCGTGCATGTGAGTGTTGTCTGCGCAGTTTTGCTGTGGGGAGGTTGGCGGCAACATCCTATGCCGCCAAGCTCGTGTTGGCGGCAGGAGATGTTGTAGTTGACTCAGTAGGCGGCCAACACTGTGCAGTCAAGTTCCTCAGTGTTCTGAAAAATTACTGTCTGATCTTCTTAAGGTGTTTATGTGATTTCCGGGTATGAATGCATGCTACAAACTTTGTATGTTGTCTAGGGTGATCAGTAGGTCATGTCATGAGGTTTTACTGAATTTTCATGATTTGTGTGAATTATTAAAATTCTGATAATCGGACTATGAGCATAAAATGACCATGTTTAATCTGTGTAAATAAGTAGTTGTGAGTAAGGGTTTCATGAATTTTCTGCAATCATGTGATGACTTTATTTACGCATTGGCAATGTTGGATTTGATTGTTATACTGAGATTCCTACTTTAGAGAAATTAGTGAGAAATGCACTTGTAATTTTATTTAATTGTTATAAATACATTTCCTATTCAAAAAAATCTGTAAAATTGAGTATGTGTTATTTTACTGTTTTTAATCTGTGATAAAAATTCATGATGTTTTGATGACATTAGGTACTATTATGGTTTTAAATGAGAAAATGGCCATGTTGAGCATGTTAGAGTTAATTATGTATAATTCAAGAGTTAACAACATATTAATATTTTGTTTTAAGTTGTTTATAACTGTTAAACAGTAAGGTAAATTTCTGTAAATGGAAAAGTGAATGTTATGCAAAGTGTGTGTAAAATGGGATGAAAGTATGTATATAAACATGAGTAAAATGTGACAAGAATGATAATATGATTAATCTGTAAAATTTGGCCGAGATTGACACTGCTACCATAGGGGTCTGAGAGTTGTACCATAGAAAAGTCCCTATAGAAGGCTCAACGTTGTGAAATATATCCTAAGGGCATTAGGATGAAATCCTGGAGGTGGACAAGCACCACTGGTTAGGGTGGAGAGAGCTTCTCCCGGTCTGCGCAGTATCCAAGGTTTGTCACTAGCTTGCCCAGGTGGCAAATATGAGCAAGTGAAGTGCTAAGTGCTAGGTGATAAGCACTAAGTGCTAAAGTGAGTGTTTTTCCTCTACTTGGTAGTTAGGACTATGTGTCACGGCGACTTAAGAGATTAAATGTGAATAAAGTGCAAAGTGATAATGAATGTGGCACGTGGTAAGTGCAATTGTTGTGATATGTGATAAATGTGAGTGCAATAGTAAATGAAATGGAAGGAGTGTAAATTGATATCTAAGGGAGAGTAAATGATAATGAGAGTACAATTTCATGAGAAAACCAATGTAATAATGCATTTATATATATTCATGTCATTCATGTGTTAACATCATAATTGTATTATCATGTTTAATACCATGTTAGTATTATGTGATATAGTTTGGAAATCTCCATATGATAGTGTGTATGAATATGTGTATGCAAACATGTAAAGGAATGCAATGTGGAAAAAAATATGCATGTAGAATTGTCAAATGAATAAGATGGTATGTGAAAAAGTGTAAATCCATGTAATTATGTTTAATTCATGTCAAAACAGCAAGCTAAGTATGATTACAAATGTGATAAATGTATGAAATAATGCCAAAGCTCCATGATAAAATTTCTATTCATTTAGTATATAGTTCCATACTTAGTTTGTATATAAATGCCATCCGAATTGAATATATTTTAGATCTTCAATCCATGTTTAATAAAGGTGATATCATTGTGATTTATTCATATTAAAACAACAAATGAAATGTGTAAGTAAATGAGAAAAAGTGCATGTGAAACATGAATAGAGATCATGTTAGGTGTTATCAAATTTAAGCTCAATTCCATGTTCTAATTGGTAGAATTGCTCCATGATATGGATAATGTTCAGATAAATAAATCATGTACATGTTAGGTATATATGAGTGCATATGTTTAAGTCATGTATGTGTTAATATGATTATGCTTAATTATGATAGAATGTTTAGTATCATGTTATGTAGTTTACTAGAAAGCATGTGCAAGTGTTAACAGAGTATGATAATTTTACATTAAAATAGCAAGTAAATGGTGTGAGAAAATGATATAAGTGCATGAGAAATTGGCTAAATATCATGCTAGGAGTGTTCATTATCTTGTACATAACCTTACATTTTAAATTGGTAAGAATTGTGCAATGATATGATAAAGATTTGAACCATGTATCATAGGACATTCCATGTGTAGAGAACTTGTGTAGGTGTATATTATCTTCCATGTTTTTAATATGAGCATGTGTTAATTAGAAGTGTGTCTGGGTGAATTATGTGTAATTGAACATAAGAAAGATGTGCCATGTAAATTGTTATGGTTAGAATGATAGAATGTGTTCATTAATGTTAGCTGCTTATTGTGTATGTGATATGTATAAAGTTGATGTTTTAGATTACTTGCTGAGTCTTGTAAGACTCATACTTGCTTCCGCGTACAGGTGTGACAGGTTTTCCGTAGCTGAGGAGAGAATAGTGAAGGTCGACGCCGCATTCAAGGAGTAGTTACTTGTGGAGATTTTCTTTTGTAGTTACTTTAATTCATAGTTGAATAATGTTATTCATATAGACAATGTAATGGACAATGTAGTTCTTTTAAAGTTGTAATAATGTGGACTCTAGCATTTTCTTTTACTATATAGACTATGGAATGCGTAATGATGATGGAATGAAGTTTATTATTTCTTTTATTTCCGTTGTACTCAATTAATATTCATGGACATATCAACCTTATCGTTTAGTGTTGGGTTACTATCCCACTGTGACGACGCTCTTTATACCGATGGGGATTGATTAATCGTACCGATATGAGGAGGGGCGTTACAGAGATGGTATCAAAGCGACCAAGGTTGAGACTGTACATGAATAAACCATCATCTAACAATATTACAAAGTCTTTATAGAAATTTGTCATATGTGTAGAAAGTAATAATAATGAATGAAAGATAGTTAAGAAAATAGATAGGATTTAGTAACTTAGATTCTAACTAGATTGAATTGTTTTGCAGGCAATGGTAAGTCATGGTAAGCTTGGTAATTGGACCAGGGAGTATGCGCAGAGTCGCAAGGTAGAGAAGTTTATAATGAAGCTTAGACCATCACTGAGAGCCAGACTCTTGGAATCTGACCCTAACACTCTAGAAGAGGCTCTTAGAATGGTAGGCAAGCAAAAGGGTAGAGTGGAATCGCACAAGGGAGAGGCGCCCGAGTGTGAGCGATGCGGTAAACGTCATGGCGGATATGTTTGCTGGTTAAAAGAAGAAAGATGCCTAAAGTGTGGCAGCAAGGACCATTGGATTAAAGGGTGTCGAATCTGAAGGAGATCGATCCACGAGATGCCCCAACAACTGCAACGACGGAGCTAGCAACACCAGCTAAGAAAAATGCGGATCATATCTTATTTCCGAAGATGGCATAGATGACGTCACCAAGGTACACGATGCGATCTTCTAGGACGAAGATGATTTTCTAGGGGGGGGGGAGTGTGAGACCCTGAATTTTTGTCATTTTATATTGTGCATGTGATATTCATCTGTCATAAATATAGTGCATGTATTAAAATTTTGCATACTATAATTATTGAATTGTTCATATGCATATGTGTATATATATATTGTTTCTAGTGAACATAAGTAATTAGCAAATTTCGTATATGATGTACTTATTTAAATACTATGCATGTTGTATTTATCTATTTCATGCGTAATGCACATAACTATGTTGTATACATGTGTGTATATATATATTTATACATATGTCAATCTAAGTGTGCGTATGCAAGAATTAAATTTTTGTTGTATAGATTCTTCTTAGTTAACTTATTGCATAATGCATCTCAGTGATATTGTGCATGTATTATCTAAATATTGATGTGTATATTATGCTAATTATTACATAAATATTGTATGGAATTATAATCTGAACATATGTATATATGTATGTACATCTTATGCATGTGATCTCTATGTACATAATTCTATATACATTAAGTTGTCCATAGTATATATATGGTACTTAAACAATGTTGAGCATATGATAGGTAAGTATTGTCATTTACCTTGTAAGCACATGTGAATTGTTTTTCGTACATGTATATCTTTAATCGTGCATGCATTATCTTACTATCGATGTACGTGCTATATTATTTAGAAACATGCATGTTGGATGTAATTATGTTGAGTACATGAATGTGTGCATATGTTTAACTTGGTACATATAATACTTATTTCAATAAAAATTAAATATTTATGACATGCATGATACCAAAAATAGCATGTGTATTGCATTTATATGTTCGTGCATAATGCATGCAACTATGGTGTATATGCATATATATGTATGTTATTTCATGCATGTTATCTCTAATTGAGATTAGTACAAATTATATTTAAATAAATGATATGTAATGCATGTAATTTATATAGTGAATGTAAATATATTTATTTATGCGCACACTACGTTGTTAGAGCATAATTGTACGTTACTTGGAATGCATAATTGTGTTTTGGCCAAGTGAGACAGTTGGCGGCAAACACTGTGCCGCTGACTGCATGGCTCTGATTGGCATCCAGATCGATAGACTCCATTCACAGTGTTGGCGGCAGCCTATCTGGACGCCAACTCAAAGTTGACTACACCAGATGTTGACGTCAAGTTCCCTCCTGTGTAACGGTTTCAGATTTGGTAACGCTCGCGTTTTGTCCAGTTCCAGTTTAGGAAACCCTTATAAAGTCATAGGGAACCTACCCTAAAGCATACCCAACCCATCCAACTCTATAAAAACACATCTTCTGGCCGTGCCAAGTCTTTTTGGTGTTTGTGAAACCCTAGCACTTCCTGTGAGAAAAGCTAAAGTTCCAAAGCTTCGATCTGGCGACTGGAGGAGTTTCTTGGAGAGCTACAATGACTGGAGGATAACTCAACCATCAAGGAGGCATCCCCAACTATGATGATCAACCCACAATGACTAAAGGACCAGATCTAAGGAGTTTTCGAGCACCATCTTGGCAGGGCTGAGGAGGGCTTCATCGGAGAAGTTTGATCTTCTAGAATTTTATTAGAGGCAAGTAACCTATGTATATCAATCCTATACATGTCCCCTTAGGTCCCAGCATTTTTCTGGATTTTTCCTCGTTTCCTGGACCCTCCAATTTCTCCGTGCATGTGAGTGCTATCTACGCAGTTTGCTGTGGGGAGGTTGGCGGCAACATCCTGTGCCGCCAAGCTCATGTGTTGGCGGCAGGAGATGTTGTAGTTGACTCAGTAGGCGGCCAACACTGTGCAGTCAAGTTTCTCAGTGTTCTGAAAAATTACTATCTGACCTTCTTAAGCTGTTTAGGTGATTTCCGGTTATATGTTGTCAAGGGTGATCAGTAGGTCATGTCATGAGGTTTTACTGAATTTTCATGATTTGTGTGAATTATTAAAATTTTGATAATCGGACTATGAGCATAAAATGACCATGTTTAATCTGTGTAAATAAGTCAGTTGTGAGTAAGGGTTTCATGAATTTTCTGTAGTCATGTGATGACTTTATTTACGCATTGGCACTGTTGGATTTGATTGTTATATTGAGATTCCTAGTTTAGAGAAATTAGTGAGAAATGCACCTATAATTTGATTTAATTGTTATAAATACATTTCCTATTCAGAAAATCTGTAAAATTGAATATGTGTTATGTTTACTGTTTTTAACCTGTGATAAAAGTTTCATGATGTTTTGATGACATTAGGTACTGTTATGGTTTTAAATGAGAAAATGGCCATGTTGAGCATGTTAGAGTTAATTATGTATAATTCAAGAGTTAACAACATATTAATATTTTGTTTTAAGTTGTTTATCACTGTTAAACAGTAAGGTAAACTTTTGTAAATGGAAAAGTGAATGTTATGCAAAGTGTGTGCAAAATGGGATGAAAGTATGTATATAAACATGAGTAAAATGTGACAAGTATGATATATGATTAATCTGTAAAATTGGGTCGAGATTGACACTGCTACCATAGGGGTCTGAGAGCTGTACCATAGAAAAGTCCCTATGGAAGGCTCAACATTGCGAAATATATTCTAAGGTCATTAGGATGAAATCCTGGAGGTGGACAAGTACCACTGGTTAGCGTGGAGAGGGCTTCTCCCGGTCTACGTAGTATCCAAGGTTTGTCACTAGCTTGTCCAGGTGACAAATATGAGCAAGTGAAGTGCCAAGTGCTAGGTGATAAGCACTAAGTGATAAAGTGAGTGTTTTTCCTCTACTTGGTAGTTATGACTATATGTCACGGCGACTTAAGAGATTAAATGTGAATAAAATGCAAAGTGATAATGAATGTGGCACGTGGTAAGTGCAATTGTTGTAATATGTGATAAATGTAAGTGCAAGAGTAAATGAAATGGAATGAGTGTAAATTGATATGTAAGGGAGAGTAAATGATAATGAGAGTACAATTTCATGAGAAAACCAATGTAATAATGCATTTATATATATTCATGTCATTCATGTGTTAACATCATTATTGTATTATCATGTTAAATACCATGTTAGTATTATATGATATAGTTTAGAAATCTCCATATGATAGTGTGTATGAATATGTGTATGCAAACATGTAAAGGAATGCAATGTGGAAAAAATATGCATGTAGAATTGTCAAATGAATAAGATGGTATGTGAAAAAGTATAAATCCAAGTAATTATGTTTAATTCATATCAAAACAGCAAGCTAAGTATGATTACAAATGTGATAAATGTATGAAATAATGCCAAAGCTCCATGATAAAATTTCTATTCATTTAGTATATAGTTCCATGCTTAATTTGTATATAAATGCCATCCGAATTGAATATGTTTTAGGTCTTCAATCCATGTTTAATAAAGGTGATATCATTGTGATTTATTCATATTAAAACAGAAAATGAAATGTGTAAATAAATGAGAAAAATTGCATGTGAAACATGAATAGAGATCATGTTAGGTGTTATCTACTTTAAGCTCAATTCCATGTTCTAATTGGTATATTTGCTCCATGATATGGATAATGTTTAGTTAAATAAATCATGTACATGTTAGGTATATAAGAGTGCATACGTTTATGTCATGTATGGGTTAGTATAATTATGCTTAATTATGATAGAATGTTTAGTATCATGTTATGTAGTTTACTAGAAAGCATGTGCAAGTGTTAAGAGAGTATGATAAATTTTACATTAAAACAGCAAGTAAATGGTGTGAGAAAATGATATAAGTGCATGAGAAATTGGCTAGATATCATGCTAGGAGTGTTCATTATCTTGTACATAACCTTATGTTTTAAATTGGTAAGAATTGTGCAATGATATGATAAAGATTTGAACATTGTATCATAGGACATTCCAAGTGTAGAGAACTTATGTAGGTGTATATTATCTTCCATGTTTTTAATATGAGCATGTGTTAATTAGAAATGTGTCTGGGTGAATTATGTGTAATTGAACATAAGAAACATGTGCCAAGTAAATTGTTATGGTTAGAATGATAGCATGTGTTCATTAATGTTAGCAGCTTATTGTGTATGTGATATGTATATGGTTGATGTTTTAGATTACTTGCTGAGTCTTGTAAGACTCATACTTGCTTCGGCGTACAGGTGTGACAGGTTTTCCATAGCAATGGAGAGAATAGTGAAGGTCGACGCCACATTCAAGGAGTAGTTACTTGTGGAGATTTTCTTTTGTAGTTACTTTAATTCATAGTTGAATAATGTTATTCATATGGAGAATGTAGTTCTTTTAAAGTTGTAATAATGTGGACTCTAGCATTTTCTTTTACTATATAGACTGTGGAATGCGTGATGATGATGGAATGAAGTTTATTATTTCTTTTATTTCTGCCATACTCAATTAATATTCATGGATATATCAACCTTATCGTTTAGTATTGGGTTACTATCCACTGTGACGACGCTCTTTATACCGATGGGGATTGGTATAATCGTACCGATATGAGGAGGGGCGTTACAATAGCACCGCGATTTATCCTTTTATGCTATGTTCGGTCGACCTTGGCCAAATAGTGTAGGAAGCACTATTCGGCCAGGAGGAGAGGCTACTGTGAGTTTTTTTGGGCAATTTGAGGTTTGTGGATCGTGATTTGGTGCATTCCTATCACGAGGAGGTTGTTCGGAGAGCAGGAAATGTCAGGGCAGCATGACTCTTTGCATTCATCGTGTGGTAGGGGAATTCTTCTCATTTTTTGGGTTGCATAGATTGAGTTTGAGATATTTGATGCACGGAATTATGTATACTTAGTAGCAAGCATGCTTAGGTAATGATGTGAATGCATAAATCCAAGCTTTATCATTGTACAAAATGTTTTAGTGGATTTTTCGTAGAGAAAGTCAGGTGTGGGGTTTGGAGCTGAATAGGCGACGAACCTAGACGTCGGGTTTTGAACACTGCGACATGTCCGGTCACGATTCAGCTTTTAAATGCGACCATGTTATCCATCGTGATTTTGCCTTTGAATGGCATCGTCTTTGTACGTCGCGATTTAAAAGGCAGCCACCCGAGCCTTGTCTTGCTTCTGTGGGTAATAGGTTATTTCATGTTGTGAGACTGTGCTACTGTTAGTTTATGTATTTTAAAGTGTTAAGTGGTGCATTGGCACATGTTGGGTTTGCAAATGTCGGGTTTGCATGATTTTAGTTTACGTGGCAAGTTGGGTAGCACAACGCATTCCATGGTTACCTCTCGAGTCGGGCACCCCAGGTTCTATGTGAGCCAGACATGTAGGTGCTCGGGGTTTGTCTCAGTACTGTGTATATCATCGAGGTCTATGTCGTCTTCTTAGACACACTCACTCATGTGTCTAGTTTTACATTCAGTTGAAGGACAGATGGCAGTGGGACAATGACTTGTGTGAGTTTGTGTTCGGTCGCTTGTAGCGCACTCTTGGTTGGAGATACGGACACTAGTAGATGTACTGGACCCCAGCTAGTCCTATTTTCACAGTGCCTCACTTTAGGGAGCTCGGGCTGGAGTCCCTAATGGTGCCAGGCATGGGTCTATAGTGGTGTGACCTTCAGGTGTGGTGTTGGTTGGTCTCCACAATTTGTTGGCCTTGTTCTAATGGAGCGGTAGCTGGACCTTACGTTCATGGCTGCGAGGCTGAGAGGTAGTCTAGTGTGGTTTGTCTGGGTCAACTACTGGCGTCGCGAACCAGTTTCCATGGCTCGAGTGTGGCGTTGCCCTTCTTTAACTCATACACTTGGGCGAGGTTTTCTGTTTATTTATTGATGGATGAGCCATGTGATTAGTTTGTAGCTGTTTATTTAATTGTAGTTGTAGCACCATATTTAGGTAACTTTATTTATTGTTTATGTAGTTTTTTACTACAACTTCTCGTGAGTTTGGTGTTGTTTCAGCTTTTGAGAGAGTTTCCCTACTGAGGTAGTGACTTGTGAAGCTCACCCCTACTCCTTTCAGGTGAAGGATAGTAAGAGGGTTCCCATCCCTCGTCTAGTTCGGAGCCACATCGTAGTGGAGTTGGGCCTACACCTCCAACAGTGTAAATCTACCTTCTATTCACCTTGGGGTATGCCCCAGGTTGTTGTACTTTGTACTTTGACTTTAGTACAGAGCTAGCTATGTATATTTCATATAAATATATGTGAGATGTACAATCTTATAAATGTTTAGTGTGTTCTTTTATATTTCTACGGACATGTGTGTTGATATCCCTTGTGAGGCATTGGCCGGTTAGCAAGAGACGGAGTCGGGTCAAGCTCGTTATTGGGTTAATGGGTTTGACTGACGAGGTTCATCATAGTTGGTATCAGAGCAAGATCTGTGTGTATAGCAACCCGAATTTTTGAAATATAAGTAAATAATAAAAGTCATTATCACATGAGGGACATTTCAATGGAATTAAATGAAAGTTTATGTTCAGACACTAAACTATAAATTACAAGGAGTAATAAAGAAAATGGGTTAAAACATGAATAACTGAATTGGCCAATGCTGAACAAAGGCTTAAGACAAATAAACCCAATAACGATAAAAGTGATTATTATAGTTGTAAAACCCACTCAAAATCACACGAAGAGTTATGATGACAAACTAAATAAAGGAATACAAAAAATAGTAAAGAAATTAGGGTCCGAAAAACATGTTTTGGTTAGTAAAACCATAAACTCTAACTTAAGGTGATAAAACCCAATAATGTCTTTCCATTATTTCATATACCTAACTAAAGTGAAATAGATGTTCGAGGTCAAATCATGTTTATGGGGCCAACAGGTGGTCAAAGAAAAAGGAAATAATGTTTAAAATTTGTATTAACCCAATACTCATTAGTAAAATTAAGCTTAAACGTGAGTTAATTGGGCCATTAATCATGACCCAAACCTAAGCCCAACATGGGAGCACGAATTTACTCTTTACTACTTGCTAATTGGTGTTTGATTAAGATGGAAATAGCTTCATATGGTAGTTCTAGTCATGGTAGGGCTCCTACCATAAGATTTAGAAATCCCAAACTCGGAATTAAGCAAACCTAGCATTATAAAACATCATATGACCCTCTATGGCTGACTTTAGCATGATCTCTTCATTTCTGGATGTGGGAAGAACACCCAGGAGCAAGGAGGACGACCTAAGAGCTTGGATTTGTGAAGAACATCTTCCCCAAGCCTCTTCATCGACCCATAACAACCGGGGACTTCTAATCGACCAAAGGTAGGTGATCTTGCACTCAAACTTAACATGGCATATACCATCTGAAATATCTTTGAGTCTACTTTCATTTCCCCTATTTTTCCCTATTTTTATGGTGTGAGTATAGAGTATTAAGCATTTTGTGATCGTCGCGTAGTTTTAGGACTTTTCTTATTAACCCCATGATTTACACATCCTTAGGTCAAATTGGATGAAACTACATCCATAGGGCTCTTATTCTCCAAGTTTCCAACAAGTTTCATGTTAAACATTTTGTCTAAAAACCCTTAGAACCTCAAGTTTTAAACCAAACCATGAGATCGCGCAACCTAGTCCATATTTGGGTTGAGCACTTGAATCGCGTCCAGAACAGTGGTCACAATTTAAGGCCTCTAAAATGTGATGAATGAGGTGGTCGTGAATTTGAGGTGTTTTTAACCGCGTCTGGTGATCCCGTCATGAATTTGAAATCGACCCTAACTTCGATATGTATCATTTTTCCTGCCATTTCTGTTTCCGAGTCATATGTAAACCGCGTCCAACTAAGTGTATGGGATTTTGACAATTTTCCCACCCACCTAACCCTTGATTTTCACGTAAGTTTGAGTTTAGGGTACCCTATGGGATAAAAAAAAAGGCATCCCATCAGGTGGTCATGATGTAGAATTAATTTCATTCCCTTTTAACATGTTAACCGTCCTTAAAGTGCAACGACTGGTTCCGCCGCAATTTTATTGTGTACCAGAGACTTCTTATGTAACAACCTGACCTCCCAAACCCCCTGCCAGGGACCCCGAAGGTCATGCCGCCACCCACAGATCTGAAGACCCATAAGGGTTAGATTTTAGTCTCGTGAGATAAGCAATGAATTCAAATAACTATAACAGAAAGTTCATACATTAATAAAGAAAATATGTACAACATGTCCCAAATAAAAGTACAGGTACAGAAAGAAAGGTGCAGTCCTTAAGAGGCATACCCCGAGGAGTTGCAAAAGGCAACTCTCAACTCACACAGAACAAGAGCACTCACACTCATAACTCACACTGCTGGCAACACACGGCGCAACGAACCGCCACCACAACCGTTCGGCAACGAACTCCTACGACAGCGAGTCCCTACCTGAAGAGAGTAGGGGGGTGAGCCTCGCGAATTCAGTAGGGATAACTAGTCCCTTACCAGCCAGAGCAGCAGGAAATCCAACAAAAGTGGAAGCAAAACTACTCTAGAAGGCAGTAAAGCGGGAAAACACCTACTGCAGAGTACAACAAAGCAACAGAACAGAGTAATGCCATGACCCACAACCAGGGTCGGGCCAAACACGACTCCCGCAGAACCAGTGGAGCCAAACACAATGCAGAAGCAACACCTCGGCATGCAACTGTCGAGACAGAGAAGCTCACGGAACACCGGAGCAACCAAGTGAGAGCAGAGTCTCACGACACAAGCACCAACATCCCAGACCTCCACGAGGTCAGGAAGGAACAACCAGGTGTCACCACGAGAGACACCGAGGAACCATGTGAGAAGGAACGGCTCACCACAAGCACGGCCACCTAGGACCTCCACAAGGTCAAGGGCCCACAAGCAGAACCACCTTGGACCCTGGACACGCCAAGAGGTCAGGGAACTACACACCGGTACCACTATAGACGGCACCAAGGAACGGGTTACAGAAACAGCAGTTGGGTGCCTGCACTAGGCACCCCAAGAGAACCGCAGAACGGAAGTCACTAAACACGGCCCATAAGGCCAACCCAATGGAGCCCACGAAAACTAGACACGGCTAGGCTACAACCATCGTGCAGGCAAGGGCAACGAGACTCACTTGGAAACAACGTGAGAAACTCTGTCACAACAAGAGCAACCAAGCCACCGCCACAGGCAGCTAAGAGGAGGACACACTATCCACTCCTCTAGCACGCCAACCGCCGACTCCGACCTACAACCTCCCTAGGTAGAGTGAGGCTAGTGAGCCACAGCCGAGAACAACACAACCAACCACCGCAGCCTGGCCGAACTGCGGCCCCATGCCTACCTTCCCTACGTGGCTCCAGAACCAACGTAGAGCGAGGCAGTGAGAAGGACTAGCTGGTCTGCACCGAAAGAGTGCCACAACAACCTCGGAGACACAGACCAACTAAGGGAGCTCCAAAAACGACTCTACGCCACTATCCCCAACATTTTCCCCTCCGCTCTAAGTCGGTGACTCGAGCACGCCCGCCGCCCGGAGAACTCCCTCAAATAGGCGCGCAGGGATGGGGGTCCCAGGTAACGGTAACAACCTGTCTCGCGAACAAGCCCTCAAGTGCCTAGCACCGGGCGAACAGAGAACTGGCGGGGCAACCACCATAGAAAATGGCACAGTTGGCTAGTAACCAAGACAAGCCCAGCAGGCATAGGCACGCACGGCACCCCTTTCGAAAACCCCAGAAGGGCTGTCGGCCAACGCCGGCACACACGGCACGGCCCGAGAACTCGGAGCACCACCAAACAGCATAGAAACCAATGCTCTTCTAATAATCGATTGGCAATCGGACAATCGATTATTAGACAGACACGAGCCTCCTAGCGCCACCGCTAGGACACGGCCACGAAGGTGTCACCTTCGGTCACTGAACACAGTGAGCCAACTTGTCGTGTTCCCCACCAGAAGGTCATAAGGGCAACTCTTCCCTGGGGCACATGCCAACCGCGGCCACGGAAACACCCGAGGCAAACTAGGTCTTGTCGCGCCCTCCTAGCCCGTCGTGATACCATCACGATAGGAAGGGCAACCACGACAAGTGCCCTGTTACAATATGGAAGTGCATCACGACAAGAAGCTTGTCGCGATAGGAAACCAGGTTGCCACACGACTCTTATCGCGACGGCTAACTGCGCCGTGATAAGGTCGCGTCCGACCATGGCGACACCTCCTCTGATGTCGTGACGCGCACGGCGGTAGCGACATCAGACGAAAGGCCGACCGCCGGGATGTTGCATCTTGGGGTCACCCACACAAACCACAATCACACACCACGGGGAGGGGAGCATGGGGAAAGCAGTAGAGGCATGCATAACACTACAAGAACTCCCAATCCACCCGGAATGGAAAGAGCACAAGAGATCCCTACTGAATTTGGAAGAACCGAACCCCAAAGGGCCTTCACGACACCACGGCTGCCACCTCCTCGCTCCATGACGCCACTCCAGCTCCACCACGAGCCGTCGCCGCTTCGCCAAGCTCCAACCGTCAGAGGAAGAGGGGAAAAAGCATCCCCTCCTCGGAGAGGAGGAGGGAAAGGAGAAAGAGCTAAAAGAGGGGAAAGGGGGCGCCGGCCAAGGCTTTAGGCCTTCGGCCCCCAAGACGCGACTAGGCGGGGCGTCGCGTCAACAACCGTAATGCAACGGCCGCCCACACCGCGACCAGAACGCGTCCCTCCAGGATGCCGCGACAACCCGACAGGCCGCTCTGCCAAGCCTGCCAGTCTAACAGGCATCAGACGACCAAAAAGCAGAAAGCTATCGTGACCCGTTGACCAAGTGCGACAGGAATGCGATGCAGAAAGTGGTCGCAACAGGGATGACTGTTGCGACGGGCACCTCCGTCGCGACACTAACGCGTCGCCCAATCTGGACGCGTTAGTGGCCAGTCATCCAACATGCGAGTGGAAGAAACTGGAAGCCCGAGATGTTACATCTTACTTTGACAAACATTGATTTTCTGGTTATTTTATGCCTCCTTGCAGTGTCCTTTATGTTTGTGTGCACCCAAGACCCTAAAAGCTATCAACCATAGGTTAAAATTGTTAAGAACGTAAATATGATTCTAATGCTCTTTATGAAAGTGATTGATCATACTCCACCTTTGATTATGCCACTTTGTCCTTGTGATCTAGCTTAATGTTAAATATGTCATGCTCTAAGTTGTGCCATAAACCTGCTTGAAGAGAACCTAGTCTCTACTTTAATCCACAGCTGGTAGTTGGCCTCGGTTTTGTATTGATTTGTTTGTACATTATGTGGTTGAAATGTTGTATGTGCAGGATCAGAAATGGTCGATAGAAGAGATTGGGGAGGTGGTGGAGATGAGTTAGAGGAGTCTGCACACCAACTGACTGAGAGGTTATGGGAGAGTATAACGGATATTCAGACAAGGATGGACCAGCAAGCTTCAGTTTGGCCACAAGTGTGACACCACCTATTGTAGAAGAGGCAGTACCAGCACCAGTAGCACCACCCTCAGCACCACTAGGAGTTGAGGTACCGCCTGTACCTCTAGCTGTACTAGCACGTCCATCCAATACAGAGGAGCCTACACTGTTAGAGGAGAGGTTTTTGCGGTTGTAGCCACCTACGTATTCGGGAGGCCCGAATCTAGGTACCGTGGAGGACTGGGTACATGAAATTGAGAGTGTTTTTGTCACTATGAGGTGTCTGCAGACTGATAGGGTGATTCTGGCTACGTACCCGTTGCGAGGATTTGCATAAAAATGGTCGAGGCTAAAGATGCAGATAGTGTATGCAAGCAGATGGAGGATACTATTACTTGGTCAGAGTTCTTGGGAATGTTAAATGATACATTCTTTTCAGTCCAAATTCAGCAAGCGAAGAGGGAGCGGTTCAGGACATTGCAGTAGGGAAACTTGTCAATATTAGAGTACTAGATGAGGTTTATGGCACTGAGTAGATATGCACCATATCTGATTACTGATAATGCTAGGATGGTGGAGTCCTTCATCTGAGGTTTGAGACCAGAGGTGCAGGATGCGGTGATTCCCTTATGTGCAGGACGGTGGAGGAAGCGACCCAGAGAGCAGCTATTCTAGAGAGGATTGTGAAGGCTAGCCAAGCAGAAGAGACAGGTAGTTTCTGGCTTCCACAGTGTTCCCCAGGCTTTAGCAAGGGCAAGGCACCTTTAGGTGCATCATCATCATCATTGGGATTTTCCAAGTGGGGTTCCAAACTGAAGAAGATATTTATAGGACGAGGCGGTGGTAGATAATAGGGTTTTCAGTAGAATTTCTAGTAGGGTCGAGGCTTTAAGCCAACGCCAAAAGAGTCTCAACAGAGCACAGCAAGGCAGCCCATGGTTCCTCCAAGCTACAGGTGTTAAAATTGTGGGCAGCTAGGACATTTGGCTAGGAATTGTCCATATCCCCGAGAGTACAGCTATGGCAGAGGGCACCTCAACAGCAGCAGTCATTCTAGCAGCCACTAACAGAGTGAGGTAGAGGTCCACCTTTTCAAAGGGGATGAGGACGAGTCATGGCCATCACCAGAGCACAGGCGGAGGCATCCAACTTGGTTGAAGGTTTATTACATCTCTTTGAATTTCTGCAAGAGTATTGATTGATTCTGGTTTATCGCATTCTTTCATTTCCGAAGATTTCATGGATAGCATGGTTCACCCTCTAGAAGAGGGGCAGTGGGAGCTAGTTGTGGAGTTCCCTCAAGTGGTTTCATGCTTACTTCATGCTATTTGGATGGGGTCCTGATAGTGATACAGGGAAATTAGTTGCCAACTAGATTGTATGCATTACATTTAAAGGAATATGATGTGATTTTAGGTATGGATTGGTTGGAAGCTTATAGGGCAATGGTCGACTGTAGAAAGAAGAGAGTTAGATTTGTCATCTCAGTGGAGCTGTGTTTGAATTCCAAGGTATGCCATTCGATACTCCTAAGTTATTATTTCTGCACTTAAAGCTAGAAAATTGATTAATGCAGAATGTGTAGCATATCTAGCTTCAATTAGTTTAGTTGAATTAGATAAGTTTGTAGAAATGGTACCAGTGGTCAAGGAGTCTACAATGTGTTCCCAGAGGAGTTGTCAGGGTTGGCTCCATATATAGTGGTAGACTTTACAGTGGAATTACAACTAGGTAGTATGCCGATTTCAAAAGCACCCTACAGGATGGCCCCAGCTGAGTTAAAGGAATTAAAGAAGCAGTTGCAGGAATTATTAGAAAAAGGTTTCATCAGGCCTAGTTCTTCACCATGGGGAGTGTAGACACCCGATTCTGGCCCATAAGTTGAACTGTATTTCTTGTTATCTTAATGAGCCCCAAGTTGGTTACTCACCTTGAGCCCACTCATTAGCCTTGCTTTGAGCCCATTAAAAGTACAAATCTCGTCCAATTATCCCTTGAAGAGTCCTTATGCCTCATTATTGATTATTCTCCTTATGATTGGTCAAAATTTCAAGAATAATCGATTTCCCTTAATGCGATGGGTCGTAGCGCCGCGTTAGCCTCTATCGCGCCCCCCATAGGCGTCGCGACAGCCCATGCATATCCATGCACGTGGCTTTATAGTTGCAACCCTTATCGCCGTCGTGTCTATCATTGTCGCGCCTCTACGACTCGTCGCGACTACAACCGCATATGTTGACCTCCGCAACAACCTCCTATTTATCCTCCCATGGCATTATCCTCATCCCAAAGCAACCTCCCAACTCCCTGAGCGCGGTTTGGGGTTGTAGGGCACCTTGGGACCTCCCTAGGACTCTTCCCTATGATTTTCACTTGCATTTATCCATTTATTCTGGTCATTATCACATAAGGACAGGATTTTCTCTCTTCTCTTTTATATAAGCAAGGCTTCTCCTTCAGAGGAAGGAGAGCCCGATTTTTGCCCGGAAGTGCTGCCGAAATTTTCCCTGACCTGGACTTAGCTCGTGGCTCTCCCATTCCACCCCATTCTCTCCTTTCTTCTCCACTAAGTCATGATGATTTCTTCATCCATGGAGCTTGGAGGTGGAGGAGGGGACCCCAGGAGCTTCCGCATCAACTAAGGACATCACCCAATGCTAGGGAGTTGCCCCATTCGGGCTCTTTATTCCTCTCCTTATCCCATTTTCCTTTCATGCATATTTCTTGCTTTATTAGATAGGACACATTTCCCATTCTCCTCCCACGTTTTTGTACACCCAAGGGGTTTAAAAATCCCCCCAAGTTCATTCCCTTCATGCTCTCTATGACGGAACGCCTCATTCAAGCCCGTTAAACCCATAACGAACTTGATCCGAATCCGCGTCCCGCAAACGGGCCATAGCCTCGCAAGAGATACCACGTACAAGTCCGTGTAAACAGAAAGGAACACACATGCTCACATATATAATTCACAATTTTATACATATTATACCAGATTTACATAGCCAAATTTCAACAAATCTTAAAGGAAGTATAGGAGCCTGGGGCATACCTGGAGGTAAACTGGTACGACTAAAGAAAGAAACTACACTGCTACAGAAGCTACACTGCTGGGGGTGCTAGCCCAACACCGCTGCGGCGCGGCCCTGAACTGGAAGATGGTAACGAAACCTCCTCCTTGCCTTCACCTGTGGAGAGTAGGGGTGAGCCTCACTAGTCACTGGCTCAGTAGGGAACTCCCCCAACTCGAGCAAACCATACACAAGTACGGAAGTAGTAAACTATACTGGCAATTTATAGCACAACCACGCAAGATATCAAAGCAATAAATATACTTACCATTTTCCGACTATATTAAATAGAGTAAATAAATAAACGGCAAAACTCAACCAAGTGTACGTGCTAAAGTAGAGACCGCCACACTTAAGCCACGTAGACTGGTTCGTGACACCAGTAACGGACTCGGATAAACAAACACAGGTCTACCTCTCAGTCTCGCAGCCACGAATGAAACGTCCAGCTGCCGCTCCACGTGGAAAAGTCAAACAACTGTGGAGGCCAACTAAACACCACTCCTGCGGGTACACAGCCGCAGGCTCATGCCTGGCTCCCCTAGGGTCTCTGGCCGGAGCACCCTAGAGTGAGACACTGGAAAGGACTAGCTGGGGACCAGTGTCGATTACCGGTGTCCGTACCCCCAACTAAAAGCATGCTACAAGTGACTAAAAACAAACTCAAGAGTCACTGTCCCACTGTCGTCTTTCCCTCAGCCGGACGTACAACTCAAACAAAGGAGTAAGGGTGTCCAGGACAGACGACACAGACCTCGACGGAACAACACAAGTACCGGGACATGCCCCGAACTAACAGCCTGGCTCACAGAGAGCCTGGGGCACCCAACTGGAAAGGTAACCACGGTAGGCGTCGTACTACCTGCCACACACACAAAACCACATGTGCACTGCACAAACCACGTGAAATCTCACGACAATCATGAGTGCCAACTCTCTACAACACGTGAACACAACACGTCTCGCGTGTATGCCACGCCAACACTAAACCACTAGCTAGCTACGTAACCAACTTGCTAGCCTCGTAACCACATGCTCCCAGAGTGCCACAGGTGCAATGCATCGCACGATATTACCAAATACATTGAATAACAACAATCGGATAATCATATCACATAAGCCATGCACATTCAGGCCACTCGGCTGTGGTCGCGACATTGGCCAGTGTCGCCTCCAGATCGCGACAGCCCAATATGGCACGTTCACCACATGAACGTGATGCACCAACATGTTGCATTCCCACCTAAACATGACGGGTCGACCTGTCGCGTTCAGATCGCGACAGGGGGTTCCATAGCCTTCACAGGTA
Organism: Colocasia esculenta; assembly: GCA_014218235.1. Classification (NCBI taxonomy): domain Eukaryota; kingdom Viridiplantae; phylum Streptophyta; class Magnoliopsida; order Alismatales; family Araceae; genus Colocasia; species Colocasia esculenta. The sequence goes on from CM024762.1 coordinate 85,400,456, forward strand.
GGAACCCTAATCCGGGATCCTCTCCACGGATTACCACCCTACGCCATGCAAACCACCCTTAATTCATGTTTTTCATGCTTTTGTGAGTCCCTATTCATGGTATCTATTGTTAGAAATGCAAATAACAAGTTGACGATCGTCACCCGCAATCTACAACCCGAAAATGCGGAGAATTACCCTACCTCCATGAAGAACAGGCAACAGAACGATTCCACAGCGTTTCTCCCATTCCATGTGAGCTCCCCGCAGCGAGAACGAGCCAAACCGCAAGCTTCCATGCCGAAACACCCCAGGAAACCCGTGCAGCACCTCCCCCTGGGCAAATAGAGCATATTGTGCTATGTTCTGGCCATCAAGGTTTAAGCACCACTTGCGATTAAGAACGCGACAGACCCCTCCTTCGTGACCTCATCACGATGGACCTGGGAGTCGCCCTCCTAAGGTAGACGTCTACAAGTCACCCAGCGTGCGACATGCGGCGCACATGCAGACGATCGCCGATCCCTAGCGGCTTCCAAAACGCGACGGGCAGGGCTATCACGTTCAGAACGCGACGACCCCCTCTATTGCGTTCACAGACAGAGATTTCTAGGGTGCTACGGGCCTAAACTGTCAGCCCAATAAGCCCCAAAAATACATGTACACACCGAACACAAGCCATATTGGCCACACATTGGCCTCACAAGCGCTAAACACAGGATCCACAAGGATCCGAAAAATGCGCGACATTACATTACTATCATCTAAAAACGAAATTTCGACCTCGAAGTTCATAACACACTTCGAATATACATTCAACTTTAAAACATAATTTGCAAGTACTATCATCTAAAAAGATTTAAAACTTTACTCAATCAAGTAAGGATACCCTTTAGCCATTTCCTCAGCTAACTCCCAGGTATCCTCACCTCCCAGCCTATTTTCCCACCTAACCTTAACTAACTCAATTTCTTTATTTCTTAACTTCCTTGTCTTATGGCCTGTAATTTGCATTGGGTATTCAGGCATATAGACATATCCAGCCTCAAATCACCACCTTGATAACTAATTATTTGAGTTGGGTCTTCAATACACTTTCTTAACATAGAGACACGGAAAATATCATGAACATCTACAAAATCAGCCGGCAAATTAAGTCTATAAGCTGTCTCCCCAATTCTTTCTAACACTTTGAAGGGTCCCACATACCTCGGACTCAACTTTCCTTTCTTACCAAACTGCACAACACCTTTAGTAGGGGAAACTCTCAGAAAGACAAAGTCCCCAACTTCAAATTGAAGTGGTCTCCTCCTATTATCAGCATAACTTTTCTGCCTGCTCTGAGCTGTCTATAATTTTTCTTTAATAAACTTTACCATTTCAGTGGTTTTCTGTATGAACTCAGAGTCTACAATTTGCCTTTCTCCCACTTCATTCCAATTCAATGGTGTTCTACACAGCCTTCCATATAAACCTTCATACGGTGCCATCCCGAGGCTGGTATGGTAGCTATTATTATAAAAAAATTCAACCATACCCCGATGCTGCTCCCAGCTACCACCCCAAACCAAACAACACGCTCGCAACTTGTCTTCAATTGTCTGGATAGTTCTTTCTGTCTGACCATCCGTCTGCAGCTGGTAAGCTGAAATATACCTCAGTTCGGTTCCAACTACTCTCTGCAGACTCCTCCAAAAACCAGAAGTAAATCTAGGATCTCTATCAGAAACAATAGACTTCGGGATATCATGCAGTGGAACAATTCTATCAACATAAATCTTTGATAATCTGTCCAATGTTCAGGACATACTTACTCCTATTAATTTGCACACCTTGGTTAGTCTATCAACAAATACACATATTCCATTATGTCCTGCTGCTGACCTCGGCAAGCCTGCTACAAAGTCCATAGCAATATCATCCCATTTCCACTGCAGAATGGGTAATGGTTGCAATAAACCCCCAGGCTTTTGATACTCTGCCTTGATCTGTTGACAAACTGTACATCTTGAAACAAATTCTACTATTTCCTTTTTCATATGAGGCCACCAGAAATGCTTCTTCATATCCTGGTACATCTTGGTACTACCGAGGTGAATAGTGTACCGGGATTTATGGGACTCTTCTAATACTTTTTGCTTTACTTCTCTTTCTACTGGCACAAATAACCTGCCTCTGAGCCTGACCACACAATTATCATCAATGGTAACCCCTTCCATTTTCACAATTTCATCTAAATTTACATCCACTCTCTGGGCCTCAGCAATTTGCCAATACAGTGATGGGTCTACAACACTACTGGCTAATATTCCCCGTCATTGACTGCTTGGCATATACAAGGAGTTCTCCGCTATCTCCTCGTACAACTTCTATTCCTTGATCATCATTTGACTTAAATATGCATTTATGCTTAAGACATCAGCAACCACATTGGCTTTACCCCGATGGTAAGCCAAACTGAAATCATAATCTTTTAAATACTCCACCCATCTACGCTGACAGAGATTCAAATCTTTATGGGAAAAGATGGAAAAGATATACTTTAAGCTTTTATGATCTGTAAAAATCTCAAATCTCTCACCATATAAATAATGCCTCCACATTTTTAAGGAAAACGCAACTGCTGCCAGCTCCAAATCATGGGTGGGGTAATTCTCCTCTGCCGGTTTCAATTTCCTGGACGGGTAAGCTATTATCTTACCATGCTGCATTAGCACTGCGCCAAGCCCTCTCCTAGATGCATTTGTATATACAACAAAACCACCACTTCCTGCTGGTAATGTCAATACCGGTGCCGCTGTAAGTCTCTTCTTTAATTCCATAAAACTTCTTTGACATTCACCAGACCATACAAATGGCACACCCTTTCTAGTCAGTCTAGTCATGGCTGCCGCAATCTTAGAAAAATCTTGAATGAAGCGCCTATAATAACCTGCTAACCCCAAAAAACTTCTAATCTCAATAATTCTCTTAGGCACTTCCCATCTCATCACTGCCTCCACTTTACTTGGGTCAACTGCCACTCCCTCAGCTGAAATGACATGGCCCAAGAACTGAATCTCTTTTAGCCAAAATTCACACTTACTGAATTTGGCAAACAATTGATTATCTCTTAATAACTGCAAGGCAAATTTCAAATGTGCTGCATGCTCCTCTTCAGATGCTGAGTAAATCAGAATATCATCTATAAAGACCATAATAAACTGGTCCAAATACGGATAAAAAATTATGTTCATCAGATCTATAAAAGCTGCAGGAGCATTGGTTAGCCAAATGGCATAACCACGAACTCATAGTGACCATATGGGGTTCTAAATGTTGTTTTATCAATATCGCCCTCTCTAATTCTCAACTGGTGGTACCCTGACCTTAAATCAATTTTAGAAAATACCTTAGCTGATTGCAATTGATCAAACAGATCATCAAATCTAGGTAACGGGTACTTATTCTTTATGGTCACCTCATTCAATTTTCTATAATCAATACACATTCTAAAGCTTCCATTTTTCTTTCTTACAAATAACATCGGCGCCCCCCATGGGGAGTGACTCGGCCTAATGAACCCTTTTTCCAACAATTCTTCTAACTACTTTTTCAATTCCTTAAGTTCTGCTGGCGCCATCACATATGGTGCTTTAGAAATCGGCATGGTGCCCGACAACAACTCAATGGTAAAGTCCACCTCTCTATGTGGAGCTAAACCCGACAAATCATCTGGAAAAACATCTGCAAATTCCCTAACTACGGGAACTGCTTCTACTGACTTACCAACCTCAACCAAACTCACAGAAGCTAAATAAGCTACACACCCAGCATTAACTAATTTTCTAGCTTTAATTGCAGAAATTATAAACTTTGAAGTACGAGAGGGCATACCTTCATATTCAAATATTGTACCATTGTGGTGACAAAACCTGATTCCTTTCTTTCTGCAATCTAGCATAGCTCCATAAGCCTCTAACCAGTACATACCCAAAATAATATCATAATCAGTCAACTGCAAAGCATATAACCGGCCCGGCATCTGGTTCCCTTGAACCACAACAGGAGCTTCATCTATGTAGCATGAGGTGAGCATAAACTCACCCGAGGGAACCTCCACTACTAATTCACATGACTTCTCTTCTAGAGGATAGGCCATACAATCCAAAAATTCTTCGGAAATGAAAGAATGAGAAGCACCTGAATCAAATAGAACTCTGGCTGAAAAGTCATAAATAGGTATTGTACCTTCTATCATGTTCGATGCCTCTGCCTGGGCACGGGTGATAGCCATAACCTGGCCCCTAGCTTGCTACTGCGGGGCACCTCTACCACGATCTGCTGGTGACTGTTGGGACTACTATTGCTGCTGAACACCCCTACCATACCCATATTCTCTCGGATAGGGGCAATTGCGGATCAAATGCCCCGGCTGATTACAATTATAACACCTGTAAGCTGGTGGGATAGTGGGCTGCCTGACAGTACTCTGCTGCGATTCTTCTACCTCTGGCTTATAGCCACGCCCCTGCTGAAACTGCTGACGACCTCCTCCTCTTCTTCCTTTACCCTTGAGTACTTGCTTCAATTTCTAGCCCCATTTACCAAAACCTGAGGATGAAGGTCTTGCTGGTGCTTTTCCCTTAATGACTCCTGCTGCCTGCGGGGGTAGCCGGAAACTACCCGAACCTGACTCGCTCGCCTGTCGAGTCCGAATAGACCTCTCAAGTGTAGCTACTCTCTGGGCTACCTCCGCAACTGTCCTACACATTAGCGATATTACTGCATCCTCAACTCCACTCTTAAACCCCGGATAAAATACTCAACCATCATAGCATTATCTGATACCACATGAGCATACCGGCTAAGTGCCATAAATCGCATCTGATATTCTAAAACTAAGGTATTACCTTGCTGAAGTGTTCAAAATTGCTCTCTTTTCGCCTGCTGCACTTGAAGTGGAAAAAATGTGTCATTAAATGCCTCAAGAAATTCCGACCAGGTAATAACCTCCTCTGTCCTGCTTGCAAAGGTGGTCTGCATCTTCAGGCACCACCACTGTTGTGCAAAGCCTCTCAACTGATATGGGGCTAGCACAACTCTGCCTACTGCTGGACACCTCATGGTCGTAAAGACCCTTTCAATCTCATGAATCTAGTACTCTGCGGTATCTAGATTCGACCCTCCGATGTAAATGGGCGGCTGCAACCTCAGAAACTTTTCAATTTGCATCACCGGCTCTTCTGCTGCCACTACTAGTGGTGGTGGTGGTGCAGGTGCCACATAAGGTACCTCCACCCCCGGCGGTGGTGGACTGGTGCCACGGGTACTCCAGCAACTGGTGGTACTGGGGCTGGGGGTACCGGTGCCTGCTGATCCATCCTCATCCAAATATCGGTGAGGGTCTCTCAGATCCTCTCAATCATATGCTGAGTGGACTCCTCAGGGTCCTCTCCTCCACCACCCCGGTCTCTTCTATCAGCCATCTCAACTTCCTACACAAATAACATATCAATTACAAACAAAGCCGGTCATTATAAAACTAGGGTCAGCTACCAGCAATGTACCAGTGTAGAAATAAGGCTATGTAACTTCCTGATTCCTTTATATTCACATGGACCTCGCTCCGATACCAACTGTGACAGAATGCCTCGTTCAAGCCCATTAAACCAAGAACGAACTTGATCCGAATCCGCCTCCCGCGAACGCGCCATAGCCTCGAAAGGGATACCACGTACGAGTCCGTGTAAACAGAAAGGAACACACATGCTCACATATATAATTCACCATTCTATACATATTATACCAGATTTACATAGCCAAATTTCAACAAATGTAAAAGGAAATACAGGAGCCTGGGGCATACCCTGAGGTAAACTGGTACGACTGAAGAAAGAAACTACACTGCTACAGAAGCTACACTGCTGGGGGTGCTGGCCCAACACCGCTACGGCGCGGCCCTGAACTGGAAGACGGTAACGAAACCTCCTCCTCGCCTTCACCTGTGGGGAGTAGGGGTGAGGCTCACTAGTAACTGGCTCAGTAAGGAACTCTCCCAACTCGAGCAAACCATACACAAGTACGGAAGCAGTAAACTATAATAGCAATTTATAGCATAACCACGCAGGATATCAAAGCAATAAATATACTTACCATTTGCCGACTATATTAAACAGAGTAAATAAATAAACGGTAAAACTCAACCAAGTGTACATGCTAAAGTAGCGACTGCCACACTTGAGCCACGTAGACTGGTTCGCAACACCAGTAACTGACTCGGATAAACAAACACAGGTCTACCTCTCAGTCTCGCAGCCACGGATAAAAAGTCTAGCTGCCGCTCCACGTGGAAAAGTCAAACAACTGTGGAGACTAACTAAACCCACTCCTGCGGGTACACAGCTGTAGGCCCATGCCTGGCTCCCCTAGGGTCTCTGGCAGGAGCACCCTAGAGTGAGACACTGGAAAGGACTAGCTGAGGACCAGTGTCGACTATTAGTGTTCGTACCCCCAACTAAGAGCATGCTACAAGTGACTAAAAACAAACTCAAGAGTCACTGTCCCACTGTCATCTTTCCCTTAGCTGGACGTACAACTCAAACAAAGGAGTGAGGGTGTCCAGGACAAACTACATAGACCTCGATGGTACAACACAAGTAACGGGACAAGCCCCGAACTAACAGCCTGACTCACAGAGAACCTGGGGCACCCAACTGGAGAGGTAACAACGGTAGGCATCGTACTACCTGCCACGCACACAAAACCACATGTGCACCACACAAACCACGTGAAATCTCACGACAATCACAACTACCGACTATCCACAACACGTGAACACAACACGTCTCGCGTGTATACCACGCCAACACGCAAGCCACTAGCTAGCTACGTAACCAACATGCTAGCATCGTAATCACGCGCTCCCAGAGTGCCACAGGTGCCAATGCACCGCACGATATTACCAAATACATCGAAGAACAACAATCGGATAATCATATCACATAAGCCATGCACACTCAAACCACTCGATTGTGGTCGCGACATGGGCCAGTGTCGCCTCAAGATCGATAGCCCGATATGGCGCGTTCACCACATGAACGCGATGCACAAACATGTCGTGTTCCCACCTGAACGCGACGGGTCGACCTGTCGCGTTCAGATCACGACAGGGGGTTCCGTCGCCTTCATAGGCAGGAACCCTAATCTAGGATCCTCTCCACGGATTACCACCCTACGCCATGCAAACCACCCTTAATTTGTGTTTTTCATGCTTTTGTGAGTCCCTATTCATGGTATCTATTGTTAGAAATGCAAATAACAAGTTGACAATCATCACCTGCGATCTACAACCCGAAAATGGGGAGAATTACCCTACCTCCATGAGGAACGAGCAACACGGCGATTCCACAGCGTTTCTTCCGTTCCACGCGAACTCCCCGCAGTGAGAACATGCCAAACCGCAAGCTTCCACGCCAAAACACCCCAGGAAGTCCTCATAGCACCTCCCCCTGGCCAAACAGAGCATATTGTGCTCTGTTTTGGCCAGCAGGGTTTAAGCACAGCTTGCGGTTAAGAACACAACGGACCCATCCGTCGTGACCTCATCGCGACGGACCTTGGTGTCGCCTTCCTAAGGCTGACGTCTGCAAGTTGCCCAGCGTGCGACACGCGGCGCACATGCAGACGATCGTCGATCCCTGGCAGCTTTCAGAACACGACGGGAAGGGTTGTTGCGTTCAGAACGCTACAACCCCCTCTGTCGCGTTCACAGACAGAGAATTCTAGGGTGCTACAGGCCCAAACTGTCAGCCCAATAAGCCCCAAAAACACATGTACACACCGAACACAAGCCACATTGGCCACACATTGGCCTCACAAGCGCTAAACACAGGATCCACAAGGATCCGAAAAATGCGCGATGTTACACTCCTTCTTTACTTCATTTGTGAATAGATATTACGCTTAAATATGTTCTAACAGGGTTTTCTTTGTTGTGTTCATCATTTTGGCAGGCACCCAAGCATTAGTCGACGAGGAGCTCTTGTCCTCTGGCCAGTCGGAGGGCGGGAAGAAGGTCCAGCCACATTTCTCCCGCACTACAGAGAACGCGATAGGTACGAGGGTCGCGACAACATAGACGCGCCCCGGCTGGGCGTCGCGACACCAGATTCATCATGGCGGGGAGATCCGTCGCAATCTCAGTGAGTACCCCATTCTCTTTCCTCTTTCCTAGCGTAGTTAGCCTACTATTTCTTAATCATGGCAACTAGCTAGGTGGCGATCACACTTCCTTTCATTTCCTTACAATCCATGCAACATGTTTTGATTCCTTAAAAGCATTGCTTGTGTGTTTCGAGGGGTGCACAACCCCGTTATTACACCTTTTGCCAATCACGGTGGGACCTTCAGTGCTAACCTCATTGATCTTGCTTATTTGCCTTCCATCATGTTGTGTTTATGTGCTTTGTAGAACCCTGTTATAGTTTATTTCTGTGTTTTGTTTGTTCTTCTGTTCTCGATTCTTGACGCAACGGATCGTGCTGTCGCGATCCTATTGCGTCCACAAATGAGGGCGCGACTTCAGGTACGCTTTCCTTCTCTCTTTCTAACACTGTTGCTTCACTGAGAATACCTCTATGTGTTATTCATGCTGTGTTGCCATGTATATTCGTGCTCTTGCCTGATAGAATCCTGCTAGGGTTGGGATTTTCCATATTGTTTTGTTGATGGCTCTCGGGTATTGTTGCGCTGGGTTAGGCGGCCGCGATCCTGTTGCATCGGTGTTGGAGGACGCGTTAATAGGTACGCATTGTATGTTATACTTTAGATCCATGTGTCAGTTTCTGTGTGTTTAGAGAGTCATGTTGTGTTCTTTACTCTCTTCCATGCTTGTGCCGCGCTTTAGGTTAGTCTGTTTGCTTACGGTTTGCATGTGACTATGGGTTTCTGCACCCTGTTATTGTCGCGGCGGCGTCCTAGGCCGCGTTAAGGTCGCGGCGGATTTGGTCGTCGCGACGTCAGCAGAGACCTGCTAGTTGTTGTGTGTTAGTTTAGGTTAGACTTTGCAGGCACCTTGGTGCATCTAGGCTCATGCATACACTTCTGTCCCGCGTAGACTAGGTCTTCCTCCTTGGTAGAGTGGGCCCTCTCACTTGCGAGCACTCATGGGCTGACCAGGGCTACCTATCGAGGGCCTCCGTAAGTCCCCGTGGTCGTACGCACGTTGCGGTTTGCCGAGCTGGTTATACCCGTTGTACCCATAGTTCAGGCCGTCTCACGCGTGAGTTGTGCGTCCCTTTTAGTGTCACTGGAGTACTTGAGTTCATACCCATTAGGGTCCTTCTTTATCCGAGTGTAATTCAATTAAATCAATACATTAAAAGGCTAAGTGATAACCCTAAAACCCTGATGCGTATCATGTTAACTTGGGTGTTTGCTTGAGAACTCCTTTTCTCATCCCCTTCTTCTGTGTTTGTAACTGTTGTTGTACCCCTTATTTGTATTTTAGTGTATCCTTTTTAGTTCCCCCATTTCTCCTCCTCTCATGGCTCCTTTCCACTTCACATATCCTTCAACCTCTCCTCCTCATGCAGACCCCTTGTTTCATGAGTCTATCCCAAATTCGGCCCAGTCCATGGCCCATCTGGCCGATGAGAGTGCCCGTTCCCAATCTGTTCCATCACCATCCTCCTCTGATGAGGCCGCTGAGTGGGAGCGCCTCCTACTTGAAATGGGCCCTGACCAGGCCCGGGAATTGTTGTCCACTTTGCTCCAATAACTTCTTCCAGGGTGGGCCCAATGGACCAACATTATCCTGCTTATTCTAGATCCACTCGCTTTGTCGCTCCTGGATCGGGCCATCCTTTGGTTCAGCCCACATCATCACAACTGACCCATTATATTCAAGCTGGTCCAGACCTTGGCTCTCAAATCCGCTCTCTTTCCCAGGCTGGCCCTCGCTATCCACAATCCAGCTCGGCTCAGGACTTCCACTTCGAGTTCGAGTCCATGAAGCAAGAGCTTATTGACTTGCGGAGGCAGTTGAATCCCAAACCCTCCTTCGATGATACACTCCCTGATTTCCATGGTCTCCGGATCCCTCCACTTTCTCAACTCCCTGTTTATTGTAAATATAGTGGAGCTGGAGACCCCTACATCCATCTGAAGAAGTTCCTCTATGACTCAGTGTCCTACCAACATGATCGCCGCTTATTGGCTTACCTTTTTAGACGGTCGTTGGATGGGCCCACTCTAATGTGGTTTTATTCCCTGCCTCCCAATGAAGTTGAGAATTTTGAAGTCATCAAGGCCAGATTCATACAACAATATGAAGACTAGGTCGGGCCCAAGTATTCAATGGCCGATCTGGCGGTTGAGCAGATGAAACCTGATGAAGAATTTACAACTTATGCTGACCGGTGGCATCAAATGTCCACACATGCCCAAATGCACATCCCAGAAGAGGAGAAAATCAAGCTCATTATTGCTAATGCAACACCTATGTACCGCCACATCCTGGCTATGAACAACATCACATCCATGCAACAATTATATAGTCATGCTCGTTTTGTTAAAACCCAACTCATTGACTCTCCTGTGCCATCCTTGTTTGAGGCCCAACAACCCAGTTACACATTTCAAGGGCCTACTTATGAGGGAGTCCAAACCCACGCCCAAGTTGATGTTATCCACCGTCCCACCTACCCACTCCACTAACCATTACTCATCCTCACCACTTCCACCAAGCCAACTCACACCACTTCCACAAGAACAACCCCCTTGCCCGTGCCACCGCACCACACCATCTCATACTCACCCATCACGACATCCACTTGGTCAAAGCGACCCCATTATCATCTGTTGCCTGAGTCCCACTCCGATGTCTTCACAGCCCTGATGTCTATCAATGCATTGCAACTCCCTCCAGGAAAGCCAAGCTGGGACATGACAGTGGACCGATTGGAATATTGCCCATATCATCGCCATTCGGGACATACATTCACGAACTGCTACAAATTCCGGGATGTGATAACCTAGAGCACAAGATAGATTGGGATGAAATGCACAGACTCATCTTGCATTGTCAAGAGAAGAGAAAAGCACAAGGCCAGGGGCAGTAGCCCTCTCCATCACAGGTAGCAGAATAGCCACCCAAGCAACCGGCAGCACAGTCAAGACAACAAGCACAAACATCGAGGCAGTCGTCATCTCCAATGGCTCAAGGCTAGAGGCATTTCTTTACTTACCCTCTAAGTGCATCATCCACTCTGTCACCACCTCAACAGCCTCCTCCACCAACCCCTGCTCAGGCTATCACCACCACACCTACCCCTGATGCCACATCGCACCCTGATGACAAGCTGTCAGCTCGACGTACTGTGTCGATGCGCCGTTGGTCATCTTCCCCAATGCCACAAACCACTAATCCCTCACCTCCTACAAACCCTCCATCCTTACCCCTCTCTACCATCTCCACCCCACTACCACCTAAGTAAGCCATTACCACCACACCAAGGCTCGAGCAAGCCCCACTCGACTCTGAGATAGGGCAAGAGTTTCCTACTGCTAAGCTTAAGGCTGACCTAGCCTCTGAGCTGGAAGAAGATCTCTCTTAGCCCGAGCCTATCCTTGCCACCATTCAACCACCTCACACTAAACCCTTCGCATCCGATGAACCCACCATAGCCACCACACATCCCATCGCCACCACATCCCAATGGAGCGGGTGTGCACTACCAGCAGCATGCCTCGGGTATGCTCATCATGAACAAGACAAGCCAAGTAGGGATGACCCGAACTCGGTCATGCATTTTTCCCTACACAACTACATAAGTCGCATACCAGTCTATGTCTTTGTCTCGAGAACATTTGGGAAGAATGAGATCATTGTAAAGAGGAGTTCCGAAGCATTAGTGCCAATCACTTCCAAAGTGAGGATGGTAGCGATTACACTGCTCATTAGAGATGCTACATTGATGCCCTCATCACCCCTCGCTCAGTTATATTGCGAATGGCTGGTCAAGAGAAGGGGCTCTCTACAAATGTTGTGCTATCTCACGCTACTGCCAAAGCTGTTATGAATTAGTTTTCTCTCAAGGGGCAAGAAGTCACACTGCCCAGAGCATTCAAATCCCTCCATGCCATATTTCAACCTGATCAGGAGCATATTGCTATGCCACTAAGAATAGTCAAGGTTTTACCAAGAGTCCTTTGCAATTCGCCACAACCTGTCAGTCGATTGGCCATGCTAGTGCCACCCGTCATACTCCCAGAAGCCTTCCCTCTTCAACCATTAAGGGAGTTGGCCTTTATGTCTAACTGTCAGGCCAAGATGCAAACTCTCGAGCTGCTGGTGCCACACATCAAATTTTCATGGATCTGCATTACCCACTCGTTAGGGGAAACCCTCTCAGGAAACAAGCCTCTTCATGGCATTCCCACGCAGATATCTACAGAGGATGGGCATGCAAATGATGGCCAAGGCCCAAGTGCACACATGGCAGTCATGACAATTGATGAGAAAACCATATGTCTACAGAGGAGAGCGAGGCCATCTACTGCTTGGGCCCATTATCTAAGGAGACATGCCGAAAAGAAGCAATCACGTCCATCCATGAGAACAAATCAGTTGCGGCATGTAAGGGCATCTGCCAAGAATCGAAAGAGACTGAGGTCAAGATCAAAGTTCTATAAGAAAAATGTCGATCTCCCTATTTTGGCATCTCCTGATCTTGATCTCTCAATGCTATCCACCCTGGCCAATCTTGTTCCCAGAGGAGGCGCCTGATCTCTCAATATTGGGCTAGTACCCCATCCTTCCCCTCTTATTCCCCCAAGGTCTTTGGACCCTCACTTATCGCCTCCACCTGAGCCGCCCTATCATCCTCTGGGTACTCCAGGTATCTTTTCATCCCCTCCACTTGAGCCTCCTAATCATCTTGTGGGCATTGAGGATTCCCCTCACTTATCTCCTCCTCCTGAGCCGCCTGATCACCTTCTAAATTCCCAGGGTTTCTTTCCATATCCACCTGGGTCACTTGACCATCTTCCCAGTGCTCAGGATTCCCCTCTTCCTCTTCCACCTGAGCCTCCTAAATGTAGGTTGGGTCCACCTTCTCTAGGGATGTCTGATCTTGGTCCTGATTCCCCTCCTTTCACTTCCCCTTCTCATCCTCTAGATCCTCCACCCTCTATCCTACAGTTCTTTCCTCCAACCCCTCCTGATCTCGGGTTTGACCTGATTCCTCCTTCACTACCTACTCAGGGTCCCGACCCTTTCTCTCATTGTTCCTGAGGTTTCAGTCCTCACTAACATTTTCACTTTCTTTGTAAATTCTTTCGTTTGAGGGTTCTTATCCCTCATATTCATGTTGAGTCTTGTCTCCCTCTTATGTGTGTGGAGCTGACTCCAATTCTTGCCACCCCTATTTTCACCATTTCTTGCAAATGAGCTAATTAAAATCAACTAAAATCAAAATTCAAAGACTAATGCAGGTCGTTCTTTCTGCACCAAATAACCATGTAAATATTTGAACATCAAAAAGAGTCATCTCAGTTCACAACTAGAGTGGTCGAGTCAGTCTTAGGTTTATTTTACTTCTGCAACACTTATGCTAGGGATTACTCTGCGCTAAGAGTACTACATTCCTTCCCCTGTCATTAAAAGTCACTTTATGTCACGTCCCGAGAATTATGCAGCGGATATTAGTTCGAATAATTCGAGTCGATATTCCGAGACGTGAACAGTCGGCAAATAAGCCTCTAGCTAGTACGCACTAAATGTGTATCAACACCACATCACAATAGGGCCCAAATGTTGATCTCAATATAAATTGTATTCAATTGTATTAAAAATGAAAACTATTACAGGACTAAGACTCAATAAAAGTTAAAGTACATAATACCTCACTTCCTACTACATTGTTCTAACACTCAAAATAACTAACTATAGCTAGACTCATAATTGGAACGCTCATCACTCGGACGCATTCCCATCCTCGACTTGCTCTTCCTCTTGAACTTCATAGTCACCTAGATTGGGTAAAAGGTAGGGGATGAGCAAACTAGCCCAGTAGGATTTATATCTCAAAGTGCGGGCAATGATATAAGTGATTAACATTTTAGAACTAGGCAAGTACGATGAATGATATGCAAGTACGAATAAAACTCGTTAAAACATGATATATAAAACAAGCTAGAGAGAGTGATTACGATAGAACAAGATTGGTGAACGAGATAGAACTAGCAATAGATCAATTTGCACAAGTACGCAAGATTTCAATTGATGTCAAGAAACGCAAGATATCATTAATTGCATTAAATGCAGGATGGCCATATCACGCAAGCAAGCAAGCAAGAATGTACGAGCATGATCAAGTAACTCTAATCCGGCACGTAGACACTAATGTACACCGAGAAAAGATCCATCAAGAATGTACACTAGGTCACGTGTATGTGGTATTGTATCTATCATTCAACAAGAAAGAAAGTACTCCCAGCGCAGATGCAACGCCAGTAATCATTATACCCCATGGTTAACAGTATATCTATGACTCGCCGTCATTGGGGCTAGATTGGAGCCCTTGGACACACGCCGTGCCCTGTCAGCATCTGATGTAAATTTTTAAATGTAGATACCCACAGTCATTAATAATGGCCAATGAGAGTTTCAAAACGTAGCATGTGTAATGTCATGTTCATGATGATGATGAGAAGAAGTAATAATTAAATTGAACATGATTTCATGAGAACAATGGTCAAGAGATAAATTCGGCAGCATAACGGTACAATTTATACATTCGTTCAATCTTTACATTAATGGCTTTAGTCTAGTTTGTAAGTCACACTCACAAGATCAAGAAGAGAAAGGAAGTGCACGCTATCTCTAGGGAACTTCAATGGTACAACCAACTCATCGGCCATGTGGGAATCCATGGTCAGAGGAGATTTACGGAGGCCTTGGTGAAAAGGTCGCTAGTCTACCGATTCGGAATGATCGGTAGAGAGTTTCCAATTTCTCAAGAAAAGCTACCTAATAGTGCTAGTGTGTAGTGGGTACGCGTGTCTCAATTCTCAAACCATCGGTCTCAAACTCGCAGGAAGCACTTGACAAGATAACATGGAATAAAACTATGCTCTTCAACTAATCATGGTTTGCAAGATTTATGATAATCATTATCATTTAAACATGGTAGAATAGTAGGAAGATTAAATCACAAGAAACGTGAATGGATCATAACATTTAAGGACCACTTAGAATAGCATCCATGTAATTAAAGCTTTTTAAATGGGTTAATCGCTTTTAAGCCATTAAACAACAATCATGTAATGATCAGACCCAAGACAGGTAACTTACACAGCAAATATCACATTTATACAGACCTCGGGTATATGGGGAAAACTTGTACGAAAACACGTGGTTTCAGGTAAAATCCTGAGATCGCGACATAGCCATATAAGGAAGGCGACAGGTCGGGCCCAGAAGGCGACACAGTGGTGTGAGCATCGCGACTGGGTCGTCAGATCAGGTAGCCGGATAGCGACGGAACGCATGTCGCCTTGAGAAGGTGACAAGGGGTATGTCGCAATCAACCCTCTGAAACCGACATATCGGGCCGTCGCGTTCACAGGGTCCGTGCCTGGCTCGGACAGAGCAAGGACAGTGCCTTGGATTGCGGACATGTCTTTCCTTCTTTTGACATAGGGTTGTTCTAAAATAGAGAACAAATTGCACGGTGCGTGAAAAATAACGAAACCAGTTTTAAAATAACCTAGACATACTAGGGTACTTTCAGTAAATCGGAATTGAACAATAAAGATGGTTTCGATAGGTTTTGATCATGGGGAACACAAGGTCAGACCAAGGGTAACTTGAAGACGTAGTTTTATGCAGCAACCCTATTACCATGCTTATAACTCTCTAACTAATGAGATTTAGACAAAATGTTCAACATGAAACCTGACGAGGACAACCAGTAGAATAACTTTCATGTTATGAGTTTTCTCTAATTCGGTCTTGAAACACGTGCAACATATTAAGAACAGGAAACGCTCTAACAGTGTGCGACTTTAGCAAAACGCTTATAAATCAAAATCTACTAAATGAAATTTGATGAAACCAGTGAGAAATGAAAGTTAACTTGATGCTCTACACATTGGTATAGGATATTTTAAGGTTTTGCCTGAGTAAACCTACCTTTTGGGTTGAAGAAGTCCCGTTATTCCAGAAAACCCGTGTTCAGACCACTTGGAGGAAAACGCTTACTACTCCGTGTATACTGCATGGAATTTGGGCATTCCACTTGGGTTATAACGTAGACTTAACCCTATTTCCATGGGTATAGGCCTTGCAAGGTTTGGTTTAGGTTTGACTCACCTTTGGTCGACTTCAAGAGGGTGGTTTGTGCAGGTCGCAGCAGACGAGAAGGGGAAGAAGAACGGCTTCTTGTGGTCGTTCCACACCTCCTCAGCCACCAAGAGCTCCTCCACACGACCCTAGCAAGTTCTAAATTCGTTCCTAGGGGAGCCCTATTATAACTAGGAAAAGAGGATTTCGGGATTGGCATGTTTGGTTTCCTATTTTGATGATTTCCTCATCCCTTCGAGTGTGTGAGGCATTAGGAAACCTCCCCTCATAGTTAGGCACGAATTTGGGTTGCCATGAATGCATGATTGCATCCCAATTCAACTCTAATTGCCTCTTTTTAATTTCAGCTTATTTATGGTTACGAATTTCTATGTATTTTCTAGCTTTATTGATTTTTGGGCCAAATGTTGCCCATTGGCCCAATTATGATAATGGGTCATAAACATATAATGTTGGAAGTCTCCCCAACACTTTTATTTAATTTTTGATTGCGTCGTATTTCTGGGTTAACGGTTTTCCTACTTGTTTCCTAATTTGGATAATCAGTCACAATAACTCTTAAACCTAGTCCAAATGATTTTTATTGACCCACATTTCTTGATGGGTCATTATAGAATATTATTTGAAGTCCATATATGATTTTATTTAATTTTCTAACTCATCCAAGTACGTGTGATAATGGTTTGTCGACTTATTCATGAATTACGATAATAAGTCGCGAAACACTTTAAACTTGGCTAATACGATTTTTTGTTTCAAAAATTTCATTGTGAAACATTTAGTAATAATGCTTAGGGTTGATTTATAATTTTTATGGAATTTTCGATGTGTTTTAGCACATACGATAATGATACGTATGTTTTAAATACTCCGATATTATGGAAATTATTTATTTCCATTTATTTGAGTTTTTATGTAGTTAAAATTTTCGGGGTGCTACACTTTAAGCAAGGATCATCACACACCCACATGGCAACCTTAGTCGGTTCCTCTAGCAAACACCGTTGTTACTTAGGCCATACCTAAAAGATGCGAAAGCTGTTATTTTCTTTACTCGGTTGAAGTGTAGAAGCAAAAGGGCTATTTTGGGCACGGTAACCAACCTAAACACATATCAATGAGAGGAAGCCTCAAATAGGGACGGTAAATCAAGCCTACAAAATAAAAAAAAAAAACAAACAAAATAAAAAGAGAAGAAGGGCAAACGAAAGAAAATTAAGGAATAAGGGCATGGCAAAGAGTGGCAATACAGTTCCCCGCGGGACGTCCTTAAGCCCAGTCGCACGCATGCCCCAAGCAAGAAATAGGCAAGAAATATATATATATATATGTGACCAAAACTCCCTGCACAACAGACTGAATCTCTTAGAGGTATGCCATGGAAGGAAGCTAAACCTGATTTATCTTTTAAAGCTTGCACTAGACTTATCCTCGAACTTTCTTCTCTTTCTTCCTATAAGGTTGGACTGTTTTTCAGATATGGCCTTTGTAGCAGCACCGCAAGCTAGGGGCAACCAACTACAGGACGCCACCATCTTAATGCACATCTGATCTTTTTGGTGGTCTTTAATGAAAGGGGAATGAATGGGGACCCCTTGCCAACAGTTTGATCTTACTTTAGTGTTGTAATAGCAAGGGTGAGTATCTTTCGTTTCATGTGACTTCGGATTCAGGCTTTATTCAAAATCCAAAAAAAAATTTCAAAACTCAAAAAAAAAAAGATATTGTCCAAAAATCCAAAAAAAAAATCAAATATTGCCAAAAAAAATCCCACAAAATGGGGCTTTTAAAAGCGCAACGATGTACTTAGTCTATTATCTCTCTTTTATTCAAATCTCATCTCTCATTCGTGTCAATCACAATTCATTTATGCAATCACAAAAATTGGCACAAAAACAAAAGATCCACTAAAGATAAACATCATGTACAAAGATAAGGGGGAGGTGGCTCACAAGCTCCTCACTGTCTGCCGCCACTCTCCCCAGACCCCTCCTGTCTCTCGAGAGGGGGTAGCATCTCACTACCACCCCTACCACTCCTAGCACTAGTCTCTCCGGCTAAGTGTGTAGCACCACGAAAATTTTAATTACATAAAAATTTAAATGAATGGAAATAAATAATTTCCATAATACTAGAGTATTTAAAACATATGTATCATCATCGTATGTTTTAAAACACATCAGAAAATTCCGTAAAAATTATAAATCAACACTAAACATTATTACTAAATGTTTCACAAAGAAATTTGTGCCAAGAAAAATTGGATTAGCCAAGTTTAAAATGTTTCACGATTTATTATCGTAATTCATGACTAAGTCGAAAAATCATTATCACACGTACTCGTTGAGTCAGAAAATTAAATAAAATCATATATGAACTTCAAATAATATCCTATAATGACCCATCAAGAAATTTGGGTCAGTAAAAATCATTTAGGCTAGGTTTAAGAGTTATTGTGACCGATTATCCAAATTAGGAAACAAGTCGGAAAATCGTTAACACGGAAATACGACGCAATCAAAAATTAAATAAAGTGTTGGAGAGACTTCCAACATTATATATTAATGACCCAATATCATAATTGGGCCAATGAACATCATTTGGCCCAAAAATCAAATAAAGCTAAAAAATGCATGGAAATTCGTAACTCTAAATAGGCTGAAATTAGAAAGAGGCAATTTGAGTTGAATTGGGATAAAAACATACATTCTTGGCAACCCAAATTCGTGCTTAACTAGGGTGGATATTTCCTAAAGCCTCACACACTCTAATGGAGGAAGAAATCCTCGAAATAGGAAACCAATAAGCCAAAACCGCAGCTCTTCTTTCCTAGTCACAATAGGACTCCTAAACACCATGGTAGCTTAAATACTCTTCACCAAACCCTTGGGGATGAGTTTACATCTTGTTGGGGTTGTGTGGAGGAGTTCTTGGCGGCTGGGGAGCAGGAGATCGTCCACACCAAGCCGTTCTTCTTCCCCTTCTCGTCTGCTACGACTTGCACAAACCGTCCACTTGAAGTCGACCAAAGGTGAGTCAAACCATAACCAAACCTTGAAAGGCTTATACCTATGGAAAGAGGGTCACGTCTACGTTCTAACCCAAGTGGAATGCCCAAATTCCATGCAGTATACACGGAGTATTAAGCGTTCTCCTGCAAGTGGTCTGAACACGGGTTTTCTGGAAAAATGGGACTTCTTCAACCCATAAGGTAGGTTTTCTCGGGCCAAACATTAACATATCCTATACCAATATGTATAGAATCAAGTTAACTTTCGTTTCCCACTGGTTTCATCGAATTCCAATGAGTATATTTTGAATTATAAGCGTTTTCCCAAAGTCACGCACTGTCAGGGCTTTTCCCGTTCATTATATGTTGCATGCGATTCAAGATCGAATTAGAGCAAACACACAACATGAAAGGTTTTCAAATAGTTGTCCTCGTCATGTGTAATGTCCAACATTTTGTCTAAATGTCAACAATTAGAGAGTTATAAGAATGGTAAGAGGGTCACTGCAAGATACAACATTTTCGGGTTGCACTCGGCTTTTACGTTGTGTAGAATTATCATGCATCTCAAGGTCGTTTAAAATTATTTAAAAATCATAGTCTGCATATATTCCATGTTCCCAACAACTTTCGTGATGAGACTTTTATCCTAAAAGCCCTAATTATTTCGGCATCATACCTTGCAAAGTAAATCTTGCATTTGATTGTCCTCAGTCTTCTATACCTCATGTTAGACTTGATTAAAGCCTATCGAAACCATCAGTGTTTTCTAATTCCGATTTACTGGAAGCACCCTTCATGTCTAGGTTGGTTTAAAACTGGTTTCGTGATTCAATTTGTTCTCTATTTTTGAAGCCCCCTGTGTCAATATAATGTAGTACTGGACCGCAATCCAAGAACATGTCTTTTCTTTATCGGATTCAGGCACAGACCCTGTGAACGCGATGGCCCGATAGGCTGCGTTCTGAGGTCTTGTCGCGATAGCAAACCCGTCGTGTTGTGAATGCGATGAGCGTGCCGTCGCTATCTCTCTGCCTGATCTGACTGCCTTGTCGCGTTCTGTCCCGACCCTGTCACGACCCTTACTGGGGTGCGTCGCGTTCTCAAAATTTTGCATGAAACCCCACTTATTTCTTTGCAAAACTTACCGCTATACCTGAGGTCGGTTTAATATGGTATTTAATGTGTAAATTGCATGTCTTGGGTCTAGTCATTACATGATGATTGTTAATAGCTTAAAAGTGATTAACCCATTTAAAAACTATAATTACATGAAGAGTATTCTAATTATTCTCTTAATGGCGTGATCATTCATGTAACTTTTGATTCACTCTTTGTGCTGTTCTAGCTTATTAAAATGATAATCTGCTATCTTAAAATCTTTCAATCCATGTTTAGTTAAAGTGCATAGTTTCATGTCATGTTATCATGTTAAGTGCTTTCTACGAGTTTGAAACCGATGGTTTGTGAATTGACACGCGTACATCACTACACACTTGCACTACTAGGCAGCCCTTTCTTGGGGATTTGGAAACTCTCTACCGGTCATTCCGAATCGATAGACTAGTGACCTTTTCTCCAAGGCCTCCGTAAATCTCCTTTGACCATGGATTCCCACATGGCCGACGAGTTGGTTGTACCATTGAAGTTCCCTGGAGATAGCGTGCACTTCCTTTCTCTTCTTGTTCTCATGAGTGTGATTTACAATCTAGACTAAAGCCATTAATGTAAAGATTGAACTAAAGTATAAATCGTGTTGTTATGCTGCCAAATTTATCTCTTGACCACTGTTATCATGCAATCATGTTCACATTACTTATTCTCATCATCATCGTGAACATGACATTACACATGCTTACTTATTGAAACTCTCATTAGCCATTATTAATGACTGTGCGCATCTACATTTAAAATTTAATTGAGATGCTGACTGGGCACGGCGAGTGTCCAAGGGCTCCAGTCTAGCCCCAATGATGGAGAGCCATAAATATACTATTAACCATGGGGTATAATGATTACTGGCGTTGCATCTACGCTGGGAGTCGTGCGTGCGTGTTGAATGATAGATACAATAACCACATACACGTGTCCTGGTGTACATTCTTGATGGATCTTTTCTTGGTGTACTTTAGTGTCTACGTGCCTGAGTAGTGTTACATTATCGTGCTCGTGCGTGCTTGCTTGCTTGCGTGATATGGCCATCCTGCATTTATTACAATTAGTGATATCTTGCGTTCTTGAAAGCTAATGACATCAAGTGAAATCTTGCGTGCTCGTACAAAGTGATCTATTGCTAGTTGTATCTTGTTATATCCTTCTAGATCTTGTTCTATCATGATCACTCTATCTAGCTTGTCCATGTATCATGTTTTAATGAGTTTTATTCGCACATGCATATCATGACATTCATCGTGGTTACCTAGTTCCAAAATGTTAATCACTTATATCATTGCCCGCACATTGAGATATAAATCCTACTGGGCAAGCTTGCTCATCCCCTACTTTTACCCAATCTAGGTGACTATGATGTTCAAGAGGAGGAGCAAGTCGAGGATGGGAATGCGTTTGAGTGAAGAGCGTTCCAACTATGAGTCTAGTTATAGTAGTTTGCTTTGAGTGTTAGACTCATGTAGTAGGAATGAGGAAGAAATGTAATTTCCCTTTTTATTGAGTCTTAGTCCTGTGATAGTTTCAATTTGGAATACAATGAGTTGAGATTTGAATAAAAGGTTAGTTGAGTTCAATATTTGGGCCCTATGATGATGTTGTGTTGTTATACACTTAATGCGTGCTAGCTAGAGGCTTATTAACCGACTGTTCATGCCTCAGGATATCGACTCAAATTATATTCCGCATTGTTAATATCCACTGCGAATTCTCGGGACGTGACAGTTTAGTGGTATAAGAGCCTAGGAATACCAAATAGGATATATGTCTCAGGAATAGGAGATACCTATGGAACCTAGGTCATGGAAATTAAATACAGTACCTGGTGAGAATGGGTAGAGACTGGGAATATGTTATCAAGAATTAAACACTCCTACCCATTGACTCTGATAGTGTATCTAGAGACATTAATTAGTTTCCATCCTTTTCTCAGGAACCCTCTTAACTCTTACACTCAACTACAATGGCTCGCAACCAATGGCAAGCTATGCAAGAAACAGTAGCTGGATTGACTCAGGCTCTACAAAATGTGGTTTAGGCTGCAAATCAGGCTACTGCAGTTAGAAATGGAGCCGGTGATCTGCACCGTAATTTTAGGAGTTTGAACCCTCCTTGTTTCCCTGGATCCCCTGATCAGGACGAAGTAGAGAACTGGCAGGAGGAGATAGAAAGGATCTTCCAAGTCATGCAATGCACTAACATGGAGAAGGTGGTAATGGCCACTTTTCAATTCACTAAGAATGCCCGAGCATGGTGGAAGGCCACATCGGCCCACCTGCCTAATGTTGGCGAACTAGAGTGGGCCAGATTCCTGGAGATATTCTGGGGAAAATATTTCTCTGAGAGAGTCAAGGAGAAGAAGGCAGCGGAGTTTGCCGCACTAAAATAGAAAGTAATGTTTGTGTCTGAGTATGAGGCTCAGTTCACGTGTCTTCTTGTGTATGCCCCACACTTGGTGGGAACTGAAAGACTTAAGGCAAATCGGTTCATGGATGGGATCAGGCCCATGTTCATTGAAAGGCTCGGACCACACAACATTCAAACTTACACTGAGATGGTCCAAAGAGCTCTGCTGGTAGAAGACACCATGGCCGAAGTAGAGGGCATGAGGGGCAAGGACAACTCCAAGCCGGTCTTCGTCAAGAAGGGAGCACCTAATATTGCTCCAACTTTTCGTAACAACAACGTCAACAACAACAACAAGAGGCCAAATGTCGGAAGAGATGTTACTGGAGAAAAGAGAGTCAAAGTGGAAGGTAGGCAGTTGGTTGAAAACTGCAAATTATGTGATAAACCAGGGCACCGAGCTGAAGAATGCTGGAAGAAGCTCGGGGCATGCTTGAGATGTGGTGGTCGTGACCACAGTATTCCTGACTGTCCAATGATGAAGGACCAACCAGGCAAAGCCCCGAATGTACCACGACGTCAAGGACACCTTAATGCTATCCTAGAAGCTGACCTACCGAGGAAGGGGGTATGGTGGAAGGAACCAAATGAATAGTACGGGTGGCCATAAGTGTAGATGATGAACTAGCATCCATGAGATAGAATGTTGAAACAAGTTAGAGGAATTAAATCTGAAACCAACTCAAGGATCATAATTATCGAGATCCAATTAATGATCTGGGGACCAAATTCTCCTATGTGGGGGAGGGTGGAGCACCCCGGAAATTTTAATTACATAAAAATTTAAATAAATAGAAATAAATAATTTCCATAATACCAGAGTATTCAAAGCATACGTATCATCATCGTATGTTCTAAAACACATCGTAAAATTCCGTAAAAATTATAAATCAACACTAAACATTATTACTAAATGTTTCACAAAGAAAATTGTGCCAAGAAAAATTGGATTAGCCAAGTTTAATGTGTTTCACGACATATTATCGTAATTCATGAATAAGTCGAAAAATCATTATCACACGTACTCGGTTGAGTTAGAAAATTAAATAAAAATCATATACGAACATCAAATAATATTCTATAATGACCCATCGAGAAATTTGGGTCAATAAAAATCATTTAGGCTAGGTTTAAGAGTTATTGTGGCCGATTATCCAAATTAGGAAACAAGTCCGAAAACCGTTAACACGAAAATACGACGCAATAAAAAATTAAATAAAAGTTTGGAGAGACTTCCAACATCATATATTAATGACCCAATATCATAATTGGACCAATGGACATCATTCGGCCCAAAAATCAAATAAAGCTAGAAAATGCATGGAAATTCGTAACTCTAAATAGGCTAAAATTAGAAAGAGACAATTTGAGTTGAATTGGGATAAAAACATACATTCTTGGCAACCCAAATTCGCGCTTAACTAGGGTGGGAGATTTCCTAAATCCTCACACACTCTAATGGAGGAAGAAATCCTCAAAATAGGAAACCAATAAGCCAAAACCGCAACTCATCTTTTCTAGTCACAATAGGACTCCTAAACATCATGGTAGCTTGAATACTCTTCACCAAACCCTTGGGGACGAGTTTACATCTTGTTGGGGTCATGTGGAGGAGTTCTTGGCGGCTGGGGAGCAGGAGATCGTCCACACCAAGCCGTTCTTCTTCCCTTCTCGTCTGTTGCGACCTGCACAAACGTCCACTTGAAGTCGACCAAAGGTGAGTCAAACCATAACCAAACCTTGCAAGGTATATACCCCTAGAAATAGGGTCAAGTCTACGTTCTAACCCAAGTAGAATGCCCAAATTTCATGTAGTATACACGGAGTATTAAGCGTTCTCCTGTAAGTGGTCTGAACATAGGTTTTCTAGAAAAATGGGAATTCTTCAACTCATAAGGTAGGTTTTCTAGGGCCAAACCTTAACATATCCTATAATAATCAAGTTAACTTTCTTTCAACAAATTCCAATGAGTAAATTTGAATTATAATCGTTTTCCCAAAGTCGCGCACTGTCAGGGCTTTTCCTGTTCATTATATGTTGCATGCGATTCAAGACCGAATTAGAGAAAACACACAACATGAAATTTTTTCAAATAGTTGTCCTCGTCATGTGTTATGTTGAACATTTTGTCTAAATGTCAACAATTAGAGAGTTATAAGCATGGTAAGAGGGTCACTGCATGATACTATGTTTTCGAGTTGCACTCGGCTTTTACGTTGTGTCGAATTATCATGCATCTCAGGTCGTTTAAAATTATTTAAAATCATAGTCTGCATATATTCCATATTCCCAACAACTTTCGTGATGAAACTTTTGTCCTAAAAGCCCTAATTATTTCAGTATCATACCTTGCAAAGTAAATCTTGCATTTGATTGTCCTCAGTCTTCTATACCTCATGTTAGACATGATTAAAGCCTATCGAAACCATCAGTGTTTTCTAATTCCGATTTACTGGAAGCACCCTTGCATGTCTAGGTTGGTTTAAAACTAGTTTTGTGATTTTTCATGCACTATACAATTTGTTCTCTATTTTTGAAGCCCCCTGTGTCAATATAAGGCAGTCCTGGACCGCAATCCAAAACATGTCTTTTCTCTGTCGGATTCAGGTGCAGACCCTGTGAACCCGACGGCCCGATAGGCCGTGTTCTGAGGTCATATCGCGACCGCAAACACGTCGCGTTATGAATACGACGAGCGCGCCGTCGCTATCTCTCTACCTGATCTAAATGCCTTGTCGAGTTCTGTGCATACCCTTGTCACGTTCTGTCCCGACCCTGTCGCGACCCTTACTGAGGTGCATCGCGTTCTCAGAATTTTGCATGAAACCCCACTTATTTCTTTTGCAAAACTTACCGCTATACCCGAGGTCGGTTTCATATGGTATTTAATGTGTAAATTGCATGTCTTGGGTCTGGTCATTACATGATGATCGTTAATAGCTTAAAAGTGATTAACCCATTTAAAAACTATAATTACATGAAGAGTAATCTAATTATTCTCTTAATGGCGTGATCATTCATGTAACTTTTGATTCACTCTTTGTGCTGTTCTAGCTTATTAAAATGATAACCTGCTATCTTAAAATCTTGCAATCCAGTTTAGTTAAAGTGCATAGTTTCATGTCATGTTATCATGTTAAGTGCTTTCCGCGAGTTTGAAACCGATTGTTTGTGAATTGACACGCATACATCACTACACACTTGCACTACTAGGCAGCCCTTTCTTGGGGATTTAGAAACTCTCTACCGGTCATTCCGAATCGGTAGACTAGTGACCTTTTCTCCAAGGCCTCCGTAAATCTCCTCTGACCATGGATTCCCACATGGCCGACGAGTGGTTGTACCATTGAAGTTCCCTGGAGATAGCGTGCACTTCCTTTATCTTCTTGTTCTCATGAGTGTGATTTACAATGTAGACTAAAGCCATTAATGTAAAGATTGAACTAAAGTATAAATCGTGTTGTTATGCTGCCAAATTTATCTCTTGACCACTGTTATCATGCAATCATGTTCACATTACTTATTCTCATCATCATCATGAACATGACATTACACATGCTTACTTATTGAAACTCTCATTGGCCATTATTAATGACTGTGGGTATCTACATTTAAAATTTAATTGAGATGCTGACTGGGCACGGCGAGTGTCCAAGGGCTCCAGTCTAGCCCCAATGATGGAGAGTCATAAATATACTGTAACCATGGGGGTATAATGATTACTGGCGTTGCATCTATGCTGGGAGTCGTGCGTGCGTGATGGCGTTATATACAATAACCACATACACGTGTCCTGGTGTACATTCTTGATGGATCTTTTCTTAGTGTACATTAGTGTCTACGTGCCTGATTAGTGTTACATTATCGTGCTCGTGCGTGCTTGCTTTCTCCGTGATATGGCCATCTTGCATTTATTGCAATTAGTGATATCTTGAGTTCTTGAAAGCTATTGACATCAAGTGAAATCTTGCGTGCTCGTACAAAGTGATCTATTGCTAGTTGATTTGTTATATCCTTCTAGATCTTGTTCTATCATGATCACTCTATCTAGCTTGTCCATGTATCATGTTTTAATGAGTTTTATTCGCACATGCATATCATGACATCATCGTGTTTACCTAGTTCTAAAATGTTAATCACTTATATCATTGCCCGCACATTGAGATATAAATCCTACTGGGCAAGTTTGCTCATCGCCTACCTTTACCCATCTAGGTGACTATGATGTTCAAGAGGAGGAGAAAGTCGAGGATGGGAATGCGTCCGAGTGAAGAGCGTTCCAACTATGAGTCTAGTTATAGTAGTTTGCTTTGAATGTTAGGCTCATGTAGTAGGAATGAGGAAGAAATGTAATTCCCTTTTATTGAGTCTTAGTCCTGTAATAGTTTCCATTTGGAATACAATGAGTTGAGATTTGAATAAAAGGTTAGTTGAGTTCAATATTTGGGCCCTATGATGATGTTGTGTTGTTATACACTTAATGCGTGCTAGCTAGAGGCTTATTTGCCGACTGTTCACGCCTCAGGATATCGACTCGAATTATATTCCGCATTGTTAATATCCACTGCGAAATTCTCGGGACGTGACATTTTAGTGGTATCAGAGCCTAGGAATACCAAATAGGATATATGTCTCAGGAATAGGAGATACCTATGGAACCTAGGTCATGGAAATTAAATACAGTACCTAGTGAGAATGGGTAGAGACTGGGAATATGTTAGCATGAATTAAACACTCCTACCCATTGACTCTGATAGTGTATCTAGAGACATTAATTGGTTTCCATCCTTTTCTCAGGAACCCTCATAACACTTACACTCAACTGCAATGGCTCGCAACCAATGGCAAGCTATGCAAGAAACAGTAGCTGGATTGACTCAGGCTCTACAAAATGTGGTTTAGGCTCGAAATCAGGCTACTGCAGTTAGAAATGGAGCCGGTGATCTGCACCGCAATTTTAGGAGTTTGAACCCTCCTCGTTTCTCGGGATCCCCTGATCTGGACGAAGCAGAGAACTGGCAGGAGGAGATAGAAAGGATCTTCCAAGTCATGCAATGCACTAACAGGGAAAAGGTGGTACTGGCCACTTTTCAATTCACTAAGGATGCCGAGCATGGTGGAAGGCCACATCGGCCCACCTGCCTAATGTTGGCGAACTAGAGTGGGCCAGATTCCTGGAGATATTTCGGGGAAAGTATTTCTCTGAGAGAGTCAAGGAGAAGAACGCGGCAGAGTTTGCCGCACTAAAACATAAAGGAATGTCTATGTCTGAGTATGAGGCTCAGTTCACGTGTCTTGCTGTGTATGCCCACACTTGGTGGGAACTGAAAGACTTAAGGCAATTTGGTTCATGGATGGGCTCAAGCCCATGTTCATTGAATGGCTCGGACCACACAACATTCAAACTTACACTGAGATGGTCCAAAGAGCTCAGCAGGTAGAGACACCATGGCCAAAGTAGAGGGCATGAGGGGCAAGGACAACTCCAACCGGTCTTCGTCATGAAGGGAGCACCTAATATTGCTCCAACTTTTCGTAACAACAACGTCAACAACAACAACAACAAGAGGCCGAATGTCGGAAGAGATGTTACTGGAGAAAAGAGAGTCAAAGTGGAAGGTAGGCAGTTGGTTGAAAACTGCAAATTCTGTGATAAACCAGAGCACCGAGCTGAAGAATGCTGGAAAAGCTCGGGGCATGCTTGAGATGTGGTGGTTGTGACCACCGTATTCCTGACTGTCCAATGATGAAGGACCAACCAGGCAAAGCCCCGAATGTACCACGAGTCAAGACGCCTTAATGCTGTCGTAGAAGCTAACCTACCTGAGGAAGGGGGTATGGGGAAGGAACAAATGAATAGTACGGGTGGCCATAGGTGTAGATGATGAACTAGCATCCATGAGATAGAATGTTGAAACAAGTTAGAGGAATTAAATCTGAAACCAACTCAAGGATCATAATTATCGAGATCCAATTAATGATCTGGGGACCAAATTCTCCTAAGTGGGGGAGGGTGTAGCACCCCGGAAATTTTAATTACATAAAAATTTAAATAAACAGAAATAAATAATTTCCATAATACAAGAGTATTCAAAGCATACGTATCATCATCGTATGTTCTAAAACACATCGGAAAATTCCGTAAAAATTATAAATCAACACTAAACATTATTACTAAATGTTTCACAAAGAAATTTGTGCCAGGAAAAATTGGATTAGCCTAGTTCATGTTTTCGCGACTTATTATTGTAATTCATGAATAAGTCGAAAAATCATTATCACACGTACTCGGTTGAGTCAGAAAATTAAATAAAAATCATATACAAACTTTAAATAATATTATCTAATGACCCATCAAGATAGTTGGGTCAATAAAAATCATTTAGGCTAGGTTTAAGAGTTATTGTGACAGATTATCCAAATTAGGAAACAAGTCGAAAACTATTAACACGGAAATACGACGCAATCAAAAATTAAATAAAAGTGTTGGAGAGACTTCCAACAAATATATTAATGACCCAATATCATAATTGGGCCACTGGACATCATTTGTCCCAAAAATCAAATAAAGTTAGAAAATGCATGGAAATTCGTAACTCTAAATATGCTGAAATTAGAAAGAGACAATTTGAGTTGAATTGGGATAAAAACATACATTCTTGGCACCCAAATTCGTGCTTAACTAGGGTGGGAGATTTACTAAAGCCTCACACACTCTAATGGAGGAAGAAATCCTCAAAATAGGAAACCAATAAGCCAAAACCGCAACTCTTCTTTCCTAGTCACAATAGGACTCCTAAACATCATGGTAGCTTAAATACTCTTCACCAAACCCTTGGGGATGAGTTTACATATTGTTGGGGTCATGTGGAGGAGTTCTTGGCGGCTGGGGAGCAGGAGATCGTCCACACCAAGCCGTTCTTCTTCCCTTCTCGTCTGTTGCGACTTGCACAAACCGTCCACTTGAAGTCGACCAGAGGTGAGTCAAACCATAACCAAACCTTGCAAGGCTTATACCCTTGTAAATAGGGTCAAGTCTATGTTCTAACCCAAGTGGAATGCCTAAATTCCATGTAGTATACACGGAGTATTAAGTGTTCTCCTGCAAGTGGTCTGAACACGAGTTTTCTAGAAAAATGGGAATTCTTCAACCCATAAGGTAGGTTTTCTCGGGCCGAACCTTAACATATCTATAATAATCAAGTTAACTTTCATTTCCACTGGTTTCATCAAATTCAATGAGTAGATTTGAATTATAAGCGTTTTCCAAAGTCTCGCACTGTCAGGGCTTTTCCCGTTCATTATAAGTTGCATGCGATTCAAGACCGAATTAGAGCAAACACACAACATGAAAAATTTTCAAATAGTTGTCCTCATCATGTGTTATGTTGAACATTTTGTCTAAATGTCAACAGTTAGAGATTTATAAGTACGGTAAGAGGGTCACTGCATGATACTGCGTTTTCAGGTTGCACTCAGCTTTTACGTTGTGTCGAATTATCATGCATCTCAAGGTCGTTTAAAATTATTTAAAAATCATAGTCTGCATTTATTCCATGTTCCCAACAACTTTTGTGATGAGACTTCTGTCCTAAAATCCCTAATTATTTTGGCATCATACCTTGCAAAGTAAATCTTGCATTTGATTATCCACAGTCTTCTATACCTCATGTTAAACTTGATAAAGCCTATCGAAACCATCAGTGTTTTCTAATTCCGATTTACTGGAAGCACCCTTGCATGTCTAGGTTAGTTTAAAATTAGTTCTGTGATTTTTCATGCACTGTACAATTTATTCTCTATTTTTGAAGCCCCCTGTGTCAATATAAGGCAGTCTTGGACCGCAATCCAAGAACATGTCTTTTCTTTGTCGGATTCAGGCGTAGACCCTGTGAACACGACGGCCCGATAGGCCTCGTTCTGAGGTCTTGTCGCGACAGCAAACCCATCATGTTATGAATACGACGAGCGCGCCGTCGCTATCTCTCTGCTTGATCTGACTGCCTTGTCCGTTCTGTACATACCCTTGTCGCGTTTTGTCCCGACCCTGTCGCGACCCTTAATGGGGTGCGTCGCGTTCTCAGAATTTTGCATGAAACCCCACTTATTTCTTTTGCAAAACTTACCGCTATACCCGAGGTCGGTTTCATATGGTATTTAATGTGTAAATTGCATGTCTTGGGTCTGGTCATTACATGATGATTGTTAATAGCTTAAAAGTGATTAACCCATTTAAAACTATAATTACATGAAGAGTATTCTAATTACTCTCTTAATGGCGTGATCATTCATGTAACTTTTGATTCACTCTTTGTACTGTTCTAGCTTATTAAATGATAACCTGCTATCCTAAAATCTTGCAATCCATGTTTAGTTAAAGTGCATAGTTTCATGACATGTTATCATGTTAAGTCCTTTCCGCGAGTTTGAAACCGATGGTTTGTGAATTGACACGCGTACATCCTACACACTTGCACTACTAGGCAGCCCTTTCTTGGGGATTTGGAAACTCTCTACCGTCATTCCGAATCGGTAGACTAGTGACCTTTTCTCCAAGGCCTCCGTAAATCTCCTCTGACCATGGATTCCCAATGGCCGACGAGTTGGTTGTACCATTGAAGTTCCCTGGAGATAGCGTGCACTTCCTTTATCTTCTTGTTCTCATGAGTGTGATTTACAATGTAGACTAAAGCCATTAATGTAAAGATTGAACTAAAGTATAAATCATGTTGTTATGCTGCCAAATTTATCTCTTGACCACTGTTATCATGCAATCATGTTCACATTACTTATTCTCATCATCATCATGAACATGACATTACACATGCTTACTTATTGAAACTCTCATTGGCCATTATTAATGACTGTGGGTATCTACATTTAAAATTTAATTGAGATGCTGACTGGGCACGGCGAGTGTCCAAGGGCTCCAGTCTAGCCCCAATGATGGAGAGTCATAAATATACTCTTAACCATGGGGTATAATGATTACTGGCGTTGCATCTATGCTGGGAGTCGTGCGTGCGTGTTGAATGATAGATACAATAACCACATACACGTGTCCTGGTGTACATTCTTGATGGATCTTTTCTTGGTGTACATTAGTGTCTACGTGCCTGATTAGTGTTACATTATCGTGCTCGTGCGTGCTTGCTTGCTTGCGTGATATGGCCATCCTGCATTTATTGCAATTAGTGATATCTTGTGTTCTTGAAAGCTATTGACATCAAGTGAAATCTTGCGTGCTCATACAAAGTGATCTATTGCTAGTTGTATTTTGTTATATCCTTCTAGATCTTGTTCTATCATGATCACTATCTAGCTTGTCCATGTATCATGTTTAATGAGTTTTTATTCGCACATGCATATCATGACATTCATCGTGCATACCGTTTAAAATGTTAATCACTTATATCATTGCCCGCACATTGAGATATAAATCCTACTGGGCAAGTTTGTTCATCCCTTACTTTTACCAATCTAGGTGACTATGATGTTCAAGAGGAGGAGCAAGTCGAGGATGGGAATGCGTCCGAGTGAAAAGCGTTCCAACTATGAGTCTAGTTATAGTAGTTTACTTTGAGTGTTAGACTCATGTAGTAGGAAGTGAGGAATAAATGTAATTTTCCTTTTTATTGAGTCTTAGTCCTGTAATAGTTTCCATTTGGACTACAATGAGTTGAGATTTGAATAAAAGGTTAGTTGAGTTCAATATTTGGGCCCTATGATGATGTTGTGTTATTATACACTTAATGCGTGCTAGCTAGAGGTTTATTTGCCGACTGTTCACGCCTCGAGATATCGACTCGAATTATATTCCGCATTCTTAATATCCACTGCGAAATTCTCGGGACGTGACAAAGTGCCTCTCCTCCTCCTCGTTGCTCCGCCGACTTGAGGAAACCGGCCAAAAACTGCTTGACCGAAGCACCACTCGCTCCACTCACTCCGGTCCTGCTCTTGCTTCTGCTCTGGGTCTGACCTATGTCTGACACTATACCCCGAAGCTCCCGGACCAAGGACTGCTACACGACCAGCTCAGTGCGCAGTCCGACTGGGAGCTCTCCGTTGCTGCTCTAGAGGAGGATGCACCAGCAAGTGCCCTCCTCAATCTTGCTAGCTCCGCCCGCTACACATGCCACACTTGTTAGTTTTTTCAATCAGCTAATAGAAATTGGTGAGTTACTAAAGTCTGAGTAGGTACTTACTAGCTGCTCCACCTCCCTCCGAGCTATCTCCCGATCCTGCATAGTCGAGTATAGCAGGGCCCGGAGAGAGGCAATCTCACCAGCCACATCAATCTGCAATTCATCAAAATCTGTTAGCTCAATCCAATTAGAACAATTCACAAGGTCTGAGTTTAGATTTTTTTTACCTATCGCCTCACACCCCTGTAGACCCTCGCTCCGTACTTTAAGGCGAATGCCTACAAGTACGCGTCATCTGAGTCGGTGTCGGACCGGACCCATTGGCCTCTGTGCTCCCAGTCCTTTATCTACTCACAGGCCCACTCATGCCAGTCAGTAGTGTCGTGGAGTCCTTGGAAGCTCCGGCCAGGCCTAAGGGTCCGACCTCGGCTGGGAAACTCCACCGCACTCTGATGGAGGCCAAGGGACCTCTGAGTCAGATAGAGGTAGAGAGGTAGCACAAGGTTGAGAGCATGAACCCACAACGTCCTACCATAGTAGGGGCGAGCCTGCTCCAACTAGGGCTCTCCCTCGTCCCCCTCCTCTAGATATGGCTGCCACACCACTTGCACATCAAAACACACCTGATCAGTATTCAAGCAATTAATTCAAATCAATTAAACTTAGAAGAGAGGGTAGAATTGTAGCAACCTGGATTTTTGGAAAATAAAAATTTAATAATTTATATAAAAAAATAAAAGCAATTAGAAAATTAAATAAAACCCATTAAAAGAAAAGAAGTAATGGACTTTATTAAATGGACCCAATGGAATTTAGTGGGCAAAAATTGGATTTATAAAAGGAGAATAATGGGAAATTATCCTAAATTCGTAACTAAAATATTACTTAAATAAAAAGAGGATATTTAATGCATTAAAATAAGTGGTTTGAGTTGGATTGGAATCCTAACCCTATCCAATTGCTTGGCCATGAAATCCCCTCTCTCTTAACCCAATTAGGAGATCTCTTGCTTAAAAGGGGAGAGGAAAATAGGAAACTCAGAATTAAATGGGAATTAGACTTAAACTAGGAAATGGAATTAGGGGGAGCTTAAATACTTCTCTAAAACCCTCATGGCTGGCCCTAGCTCATGTCAAGAGGTTGTTGGACCAGAAGGAGAAGCCAAGAGGAGGAGAAATCGTGGAGAGAAGATCTATCAAAGCTTCTTCCAGAGTTCTTCATCTTCAAACCCTAGAAGAGGAAAAATGTGAAAGGTAGGCATTCTCACAAGCAAAAATCCTAAAATTTTGTCTGTAGGTTGTCCCAATCATATGGAACTATGCCTTCTGATTTCGTTTTTTCCATCAAAACAATCTTTTTTTCTTGAATTTCGAAGTTCTGCAGTTTACATGACCCCGAGCTCTCTTCATAATCCTTGTTCTCCATGTACACTTCATATCTTGCCACAACAATTTTACTGGAGATACTGACGGCTATTAGGGATCTTTTGCCCCTAAAAGCCCTAATTTACATCAACTCTATCTTGCGGATAATTCTTGCATCCCCATTGTTCACAGTTTATTATCTTTCACGTTGACTTGATTGAGACCTATCAAAACATATCCGTTTTCGAATTCCTATTTACTTAAGTTTTCACGCATGTTTAGATCAACCTGCAACTTCTTTCATGATTTTTCATTGCTTGTACAATTAGTTCTATATTTCTGAATCCCTCTGTGTCAAGAAGGGCAACTCTTGGACCACAATCCAAGACATGTCTGACCCCCTGTGGGACTCAGGCACAGGCCCTGTGAATGCGACGGCCCGATAGGCCGTGTTCCAAGGTCTTGTCACGACAGCATTAACCGTCGTATTCTGAAACGCGACGGACACTTCCGTCGCGATCCGTACGCCTGTCCTGACCGACCTGTCGAAACTTGTACAAGACCCCGTCGCGATCTCAGTGACCCTGTCGCGACCCTCATTAGGGTGCGTCGCGACCTGACTTTTTGCAAGAAAACCTATCCTTTTGCAAGTCTTGTTGTTCTTCAACTATTCCCATATCTTGTTAACTGCTTTAGATACTGAAAAAACGAACTTGTAAGTATTGGTTATATTTTAACAAATAAAGTCAATCACCTGACCTATCATATCTATGTTTCATGACACTTAACACACTCTGAATCATCCAATTATGGCTTAATTTGGCATGAATTATTTAAAATGTTTAGTAATTTATGTAACTAAATTGCCATTATTAATAAGATTTGTCTTCGTTTTCTCGTGATGTTTTGGAACATCGATACCGAAGCTCCACTGTAACGCCCCAAAAATTTAAAGGTTAAGAAAATATGAATAATGTGTTTATTATACATTAGGATTGTTATTAAATGATGATAATTAGATTTTGGGATTAAATTAGTAGTAACGTATTTACCCAGTGTCGTACACAGAGGTGCGCGCTACCACAGGGCGCCACTAGAAAATGATAACAAAATAAAAATCTGAGAACACCATAATTTTCAGAAAAATGTGGAGATTCATAAATTATAAAATATTCAAATTCTTCGGCATGCGGACTTCGAGGATAAGTCGACGCGACGATTTTTCGGGTGATTTTTCACCTAGTGTAAAAAAAATCAAAAATTAAATAAAATCACCATAATTAGAAAAAACCCTTTATTAGTCTATGGTTAAAATTTCATGACAAATGGATACCATTTGAATATGTTTATATCAAGCTAATGGGCCAGTTGAATTATTTGGCAATTACGATTTGGTTTTCTTCTAGAATTTACGGGGGCTTACGTGTGAAGCCATGGAATGGCCAACACATTTGGGAGAAGGTAGCACATTAATGCTGATGTGTTACGGCAGGGAGAGTGTATGCAAAATGTGTCGATGGTAAATACAAACGGTTTTTACTACGCCACCTGGGTGGGGGGTGCCAACATGCATGAGAACACCGATGCTCTATAAAAGCCCTTCACCAGTTGACGTCCAAATCTTTCCTTCTCCACCTCTGCTGCTTTGCCTTTCCTTTGCTTTTCTTTGTATTGGGAGTGCTGTGTTGTTGTGGTTGGAGAAGATCCTACTTGTTGCTGTGTATTGCTGCTATTGGGTCTACGAAGGACCTTACTTCTCTAGTGCACCAGAATATCTGTTAAGGCCACCTAGTACAAGGTTCCCATTCCTTCTTCTTATTTCTGTGGAGCTTCACATCAAGGAGAAACTACTCCACTCAGAAAGGTAGAATTCATTCTAATCTCTCCTTCAGTTCTACTTCGGGCTAACGGTTTGAAGTGATTCGTCATCAAGTTCCAACTATTTTTCCAGCTTAGGAATGAGTTCCTAGTAGAAAGTGAAATCTTCCATCATATTTTAGTTAGTCTTCAAGTCATGGGTAGCTACATACTACTCCCTCTATTTCAGTTTGTTTGAATCTGGAACCATGTTGACTTCACCATGTAGAGTAGACTGAATTATGGCGGTTCTTTCTACAATCGAGAAATGATTCATTGAGAAGTCTCAAGTGAGTGTGGCTTCGATAAGTGCTTTGATAAGTGCTTGATAGTAATGGATGAAAGAAAGAAAGAAATTTAGGAGTATTACTCTTTCGGAAAATTTCCCTTTGAGTTTGTCTTCTTGTGATCATCCATGTGAATCATATCCCATGATTTTTCTTTCACTCTCATGTCATGTTAGCTTCTGTGTTGAGGCTAAGATCATACTTGGATAAACTCCTAATCATGTTAGGAATGATAGAAGAGCTGTTAGTACAATTTCTAGTCGGTTTGATCGTTTTTGAAGTTTACACTGAATCTGTCGCAGACAAGCTTTTGCCTGTCGACAGGATCCTCATTCCAGAACCCAGAAATCCCAACCTGTGTGTGGCTGTCGACAGCCCATTACTGGCTGTCGAAAGATGCATACAGAACTGAAGTTTTGTCTCTGGAAACCAGCCCTGTCGACAGCAAGCTTCTGCCTGTCGAACGGTACTGACAGGGTCATGTTTCCAGCAATTGTTTTGCTCCATTCCTTGGTACAAATATCCACCTAATTGTTCCGACTATAGTCCACCTAAGTCTTGTGGTTTTAACCCCCTAAACACCTACTAAACCAGTCATGTTACCCTTCTTTGTACCATGAATCATTTCTTCAAAGTTCCGAACAAAATTGACCTTGAAGGATTATCAATTTCTGAAATCAGTAAGGAATCAGAGTCCTTCACTCTTGTGTGTAAACTTTGAATGAACCCTTGTGTATCCTTGACTCATTACAGTGATAAGTGTGTGATGATGACAATTTGTGAGTCTCAGAGTCATTTAAGAATTATGCCTGGCAAATAAGGGCTGGTTCAATCCTGGGGGGAGCGCCCGAATTCATCAGTGGCCGCGCAGGGGTGATAAGGACATCGTGGATGTTGGCATACATCAATTCGTGTATGATTAGTCATCACATCATGCTTGTGTGTGTGAAAATGTGTTTGATTCTGAATTCAAGAATCATCCTAAGTTATTGATCTTGCTTCTAAACTGTTCTTGTTCTTACGTGTATCGAATTGTCTCGCTTGTTTATTAACTTGAACACTCTGTTTAGCAATCTATTCTTGTCCTTACCTTGAATATATACATCTGAATCCTTGAATAATTAAAGAAGTTGAATTCTACGGCTAGTTAGCTCATTCAATTACCATTTTCAGGTGAACCAAATGAAGAGGAAGCTTAAGGCGTTTTGTGTCCGAGTGACCACCCTATGCAAAGAAGTGCTGTCATCTTTTGTTTTCTTGTAGATAAGTGGGAATGTAATAAAGTTTCAGTCTACTTTTGCTTGCTCCTCATTTAGACTATAATGAGAGTAATATGTAATATTTTTGCAATCTAGTTGTTTATGAGCAAACCTTATGTTGTCGTGTTTAATATCTGTCATATTCGGTAAATGGAATTTTGCTAGAACGTGACAGATTATTGGTATCAGAGCATTAGTTCGATAAACCTAGGGATAACCAGTGAGTTGGGGTAGAAGATGGGATTATTTAGCATGGTATTTGTAATTATGTAAATGCTTAACTTTGATATTTGTTTCAGTATGGACATGAATGCCCAAGAAAGGATGGTAGCAGCATTAGAAATGCTACGTCAAGACATTGAGCATATGCCCAAGCCTAGCAGGAAGCTCATATGCAAATTAAGGAACAATGCTTATTTGACTGCGGGAGCTTTTCTTGCTGGTAGGCTAAACAATCTCAGGCTGGGGCAAGATATGCTGCTTCACCAGTTTGAAGGGTATGGGAAGCTCTAACCGATGCGGCCAGGGAACACCATGGAGCCGGGAAGCGCAGCATCACCACCTGCAGAATCTGTTATAGACCTGACCCAGAATTAGAAAGGACTTAGAAACTTGTCCTTCTTTTGTAAACCTCTCCTTTTGTGTAAATGTTAGTTGTATATATGTAACTCCCAAGTGTGTGGGGAATGAGAGGTTAGTGAAAGTATGTTTGTAAATGGGAAGTTGGAATGAGAGGACTGCAGTAACTTAGTTACTGGTTTTGTGATAGCATGTTTAATGTAAATATTTGACTTATGAATGGAATGGAGTGTTATGTGGATTTGAAATGTGTATGTGATGAATGCAAGTTTGGATGGACTGTGGAATAATGTATGTCCTATTGTATGTTCAGATATTTTCCAACTTAATTATGGAAGGAAGTGACGCCAATTGGAGAAAATGGAAAGTTCGATGCATGACTTGACCCGAGTGATGAGGACTGTAGCTAAGAATAACAGCCATAATGGGACAAGTCTATTCAGGGATTTCCGAAGTTTAGATCCTCCAAGATTTGCAAGAAGTACAGACCCAGACGAGCGGAAAATTGGTTAAGAGATATTGAAGGATATTTGGAGTATTAAATGTACTAAGGAAGAGAAGATCCGGTTGGTGACTTTTCAGTTGGAACGGGACGCTAGAGCGTGGGTGGGACACCGTAATATCCACATTGAGGAGCCAACTCAAATTAGTTGGGATGAATTTGTGAGTTGTTTAATGACCATATTTTTCCAGGTTGTCCAGGAAAGAAAGCAAATGAATTTGCAATTAAACAACTAGAATGTTCAGTGTCCGAATATGAGTCTCAGTTCGCTCGATATCTCTAGTCTAAGTATGCCCCACATCTCATAGCCACGGATAAGCTAAAAGCCAAAAGGTTCATGAATGACTGACCCCTACCTATATTGTATAGTTAACTTCACTCCTTATTACTACATAATGTCGATATGGTCAAAAGCTTTGGCATTGGAACCACAAATGATATGGTAGATAAAATTAAGGGAAATTATGAGAAGATCTTCGGATCGGAAGACATTTGAATCATAAATGCCTCGAAAGTTCAACAGCTAGAAAGAAGAGGGAAGGCTCCAAGTGGAATAAGGAGGTGTGTCAGCACTGTCATGTTAGTGGACACAAGGCGGAAAATTGTTGGCATAGGCTGGGAGCATGTCTCAAGTGTGGAAGCACCAGCATCGAATTTCAGAGTGTCGATGATCAAGAATGGGTCGGCCAAACCAAATCCCCAAGCGTGGCAACAAAGCAAGGGAGAATACAAGCTATTCAAGAGGTAGAGTGTGGCGGAATGCCTCGGCCAAGCCTGTTGAACCGATAACGTACTTGATCCGAGTCCGTCTCCCGCGAACGGCCGAAGCCTCGCAAGGGAAACCAAACCACAGTCCGTGTAAACACAAAGGACACACACCATTTATATATATATAATTCACAAGTTACATAGCCAAATTCCACAAAACTGAAAAGAAGTACAAGAGCCTGGGCATACCCCGAGGTACAACTGAAGAAAGTAAACAACTAACTATACTACACAGCTGGAACTACACCGCTGGAGGTACTGACCCTGCACCACTACGGCGCGGCTCTGAGCTGGACGACGTCGTGAAACGTCCTCCTCGCTCTCACCTGTGGGGGTAGGGGTGAGCCTCACTAGTCACTGCTCAGTAGGAACTCCCCCAACACCGAGCAAACCAAAACCACAGGTACGAAAGCAGTAAACATACCAACAATTTATAGAACAGCTAAACAGAATATTAAAGCTGTAAAAGTACTCACCGTCTGCCGACTACGAGAAACAACTTTAATAATTAAACGGCAAACCAGTACAGGTGTACAAGCTAAAGTAGACAGCCAACACGAGCCACGTGAACTGGTTCGCGACACCAGTAACTGACTCGAACAAGCTAACACAGGTCTACCTCTCAGTCTCGCAGCCACGGACGAAAGGTCCAGCTGCCGCTCCACGTGAAACGGTCAAGCAACTGTGGAGACCAAGTAAACCCACCACCTGCGGACCACACAGTCGCAGGCCCATGCCTAACACCTCAGGAGACCCTGGCCCGGCTCTCTAGAGTGAGGCACTGGAAAAGGACTAGCTGGGGACCATGTCGACTGGTGTCCGTACCCCCACTACGAGCGCGCTACAAGTGACTAAAGACAAACGCAAGTGTCACTGTCCCACTGTCGTCTTTCCCTCAGCCGGATGTGCAACTCAAACACAAGTGTGAGGGTGTCCAGGTCAGACGACACAGACCTCGACGGTACAACACAAGTACCGGGACAAAGCCCCGAGCTAACAGCCTGGCTCACAAAGAACCTGGGGCACCCAACTGGAGAGGTAACCACGGTAGGCGTCGTACTACTAGCCACGTACACAGAACCACGTGCACGTCACACACAAACCACGTGAAACCTCACGTAACCACAAGTAACAATGGTTCACTACATGTGACCCAACTGACTCGCGTAATACAACGTGCACACGAAAGTAAGTAACTAACAGCATACCTTGTATGCTAAACACAAGAGCCATGTGCACTCAGTGCACCTCATGTACCAACACACGCATCATCGATAAATACCGTAACTTAGTCATTTCTGTTCATAACCAGTAGGCGGCAACATCGACTGCCGCTTACAAGAAGTCAACGGCAATCTGGCTGCTACATCCTGGCTGAGGAGCTTGGCGACAAGCGATGTTGACGCCAAGTTCTTCGGCCTCAAACCCTGCAGAAACCCTAATCCGGCTCTACAGGTTTTCCAACCGTTTAAACTACAGAAAAATATACTGAAACGGTTCTTTAACATGCATGAACCCAAACAACCCAACACAGCTGCTTTGTTCACTAAATTACTCAAACTACCCATTATCCCCGTATGGTGCAACTTAATCCGAAAATACATTATCATACTATTCAGGTGGTTACGATGTGTTTTAATGTTTCTATGGAGCTAAACGGGTTCGTCCCTACCTCAGAACACGCTAGAACCTCCCGCAATTTCCCGGTTCACGTCGAACCCTCCGCGAGTTCCCACGAGAATTGCACCACGTCACGACGTTTCCTCGCACAATTGCGACGCCACGCGTTCCACGATCCTCCAAGCACCCTTCAGTACCTGTTGGAAGCTTTAGGAACACTGGGGCAACAAGCTGGGGCAAGGGGGATTGAGAACAGGTAGGAAACCTGCCCTCGGGTGACCTTATAACCTGCAGAATTCTCAGGTTGGCGTCAACCCCTATGCCGCCAAGAACAACCGCCACTCTAAACGTCCACATCCTAAGCCGCCAAGTTCATGCAGTCAACGTCCACTTACCTGGACGCCAACCAGTCAACGGCCACCCCTGGCCGCCAACTCCAACTGAACTGCAGCAGGTCCTATTTCATTCAGGACCAACCCTGCACTTCACCTGCTCAAGCCACACATCCACACCATACATTCCACACAACCAACTCACATTGGCCTCACAACGGCCGCCACAACCACAACACACATGATCTGCATGGATCCGAAAAGCACGCGACGTTACATTACTATCATCTAAAAAGAAAATTTTGACCTCGAAATTCATAACATAACTCAAAGTTAAACAACTTAAGCATACACACCTTTACAAGTACTATCATCTAAAAAGAAATACAAAGTTATTCAAACAAATAGGGATACCCTTTAGCCATTTCCTCGGCTAACTCCCAGGTATCCTCACCTCCCAACCTATTTTCCCATCTCACTTTAACTAGCTCAATTTCTTTATTTCTCAGCTTCTTCATCTTTCGATCTGTGATCTGCACCGGATATTCTGGCATAGTCATGTCCGGCCTCAGGTCACCACCTTGATATCTGATTATTTGAGCTGGATCTTCAATACATTTCTTAACATAGAAACATGGAAAATATCATGCATATCTACAAAATCTGCTGGCAAATCCAGCCTATACGCTGCTTCCCCAATCCTTTCTAACACTTGAAAGGGTCCCACATATCTTGGCTCAACTTTCCAGTCTTGCCAAACCTCATATACCTTTACTCGGGGAAACCTCAGGAAAACAAAATCTCCCACCTCAAACTGAAGTGGTCTTCTCCGACATCTGCATAACTTTTCTGCCTACTTTGAGCTGCCTGCAATTTCTCTTTAATAAACTTCACTACCTCAGTGGTTTGCTGAATCAATTCAGGACCCACTAACTGCCTTTCTCCCACTTCATGCCAGTTCAATGGGTTCTACATGGCCTTCCATATAAAGCTTCATACGGTGCCATCCCAAGACTGGTATGATAACTATTATTATAGGCAAACTCAACCATTCCCAAATGATGCTCCCAACTGCCTCCCCAACCAAACAACAAGCTCGCACATATCTTCAATTCTGGATAGTCCTCTCTGTCTGACCATCTGTCTGAGGATGATAAGCGGAGCTATACCTCAACTCAGTTCCAATCACCTTCTGCAAACTTCTCCAAAAACCAGAAGTAAATCTTGGATCTCTATCAGACACAATTGTCTTCGGGATACCATGCAGTGGAACAATCTTTTCAACATAAATATTTGCCAACCTGTCCACTGTCCAAGACATACTCACTGCCACTAATCTGCATACCTTGGTCAATCTGTCAACAAATACCCATATTCCATTATGCCCTGAACTCGACCTTGGTAAACCTGCCACAAAGTCCATAGCAATATCATCCCACTTCCACTGTGGAATAGGCAACGGTTGCAATAGGCCTCCAGGCTTCTGATGCTCTGCTTTAATCTGCTGACAGATAGTACATCTTGCAACAAATTCTGCTATTTCTTTCTTCATATGAGGCCACCAGAAATGTTTTCTCACATCATGGTACATTTTAGTACTACCCGATGAATAGTGTACCGAGATTTATGAGCCTCTTCCAATACTCTGCTTCACCTCTCTCTCTGCAGGAACAAGCAACCTGCCCCTGAGCCTGACCACACAATTATCATCAATAGTAACTCTTCCATTTTTACAATTTCAGCCAAACTGCATCTGCTCTCTGAGCTTCAACTATCTGCCAATACAAAGACGGCTCTACAGCACTAGCAGCTAGCACTGCCCGTCGCTGACTACTGGGCACATATAAGGAGTTCTCTGCTACTTCTTCATACAACTTCCACTCTTTAATCATCATCAAATCATATATGCCTTTCTGCTCAAGGCATCTGCTACAACATTGGCCTTACCCGGATGGTAAGCCAAACTGAAATCATAATCTTTCAAATACTCGATCCATCTGCGCTGGCGAAGATTCAATCTTTCTGCGAGAAGATATACTTCAAGCTTTTATGATCTGTAAAGATCTCAAATCTCTCGCCATACAATAATGCCTCCACATTTTCAAGGCAATACAACTGCTGCTAACTCTAAATCATTAGTGGGTAATTCTCCCTCTGCTGGCTTCAATTGTCTGGACGCATACGCTATCACTTTACCATGCTGCATAAGTACTGCTCCAAGACCTCTCCTTGAAGCATCAGTATACAACACAAAACCACCACTCCCTGCCGGTAATGTCAATATAGGTGCTGAAGTAAGTCTCTTCTTCAATTCCATAAAACTTTTCTGACATTCACCGGACCACACAAATGGCACCCCTTTCCTGGTCAATCTAGTCATAGGTGCTGCAATCTTAGAAAAATCTTGAATGAAGCGCCTGTAATAACCTGCTAATCCTAGAAAACTTCTAATCTCAGTTATTGTCCTAGCACTTCCCATCTCATCACTGCTTCCACTTTACTTGGGTCCACTGCCACTCCTCTAGCAGAGATAACATGACCCAGGAACTGAATTTCTTTCAGCCAAAATTCACACTTACTGAATTTGGCAAACAACTGGTTATCCCTTAACAATTGCAGGGTAAACCTCAAATGAGATGCATGCTCCTCTTCAGATGCTGAGTAAATCAGAATATCATCGATAAAGACCACAATGAATGATCTAAATATGGATGAAAATTCTATTCATCAGATCCATAAAACCTGCAGGAGCATTAGTCAACCCAAAAGGCATAACCACAAACTCAAAGTGACCATATCTAGTTCTGAATGCTGTCTTGTCTATATCTTCTTCTTTAATTCTTAACTGATGGTACCCGACCTCAAATCAATTTTGGAAAATACCTTTGCTGATTGCAATTGATCAATAGATCATCTATTCTCGGCAACGGGTATTTATTCTTGATGGTCACATCATTTAACTTTCTATAATCAATACACATCCGAAAACTTCCATCTTTCTTTTTCACAAATAAAACCGGCGCTCCCCACGGGGAATGACTCGGTCTAATAAACCCTTTCTGCAACAACTCTTCTCTCTAACTTTTCATTCTTTAAGTTCTGCTGGTGCCATCCGATATGGGCTTTAGAAATCGGCATGGTACCTGGCAGCAACTCAATGGTAAAGTCCACCTCTCTATGTGGAGCTAAACTAGGCAATCCTCAGGAAAAACATCAGCAAATTCCCTAACCACGGGAACTGCTTCTACTGGCTGA
Source organism: Colocasia esculenta (assembly GCA_014218235.1). NCBI lineage: Eukaryota > Viridiplantae > Streptophyta > Magnoliopsida > Alismatales > Araceae > Colocasia > Colocasia esculenta. The sequence continues at coordinate 85,445,338 of CM024762.1, forward strand.
CTAGCTTCTACCAGACTTACTGAGGCTAAATAAGCCACACATCCAGCATTTATCAACTTTCTAGCTTTAATTGCAGAAATTAGAAACTTAGAGATATAAAAAGGCATACCTTGATATTCAAATACCACCATTAGGATGACAAAATCTGATCCTTTTCTCTACAATCTAACATTGCTCCATACATTTCAAGCCAATCCATACCCAGAATATATCATAATCTGACAATTGCAGGCATATAACCGACCCGGCATCTGGTTCCCTTCAATCATAACAGGAGCTTCATCTATATAGCTCGAAGTGAGTAAAAACTCACCTGAAGGAACCTCCACTACTACTCACAAGACTTCTCCTCTAAAGGATGAGCTATACAATCCAGAAATTCTTCGGAAATAAAAGAATGAGAGGCACCTGAATCAAATAAAACTCTTGCTGAATATTCATAAAGAGGTAAAGTACCTTCTATCATATTCGATGCCTCCGCCTGGGCTCGGGTGATAGCCATAACCCGGCCTCTTCCCGCTGCTGCGGTGCTCCTCTGCCATGACCTGACTGTGGCTGCTGAAACTGCTGAGGTTGCTGCTGCTGCTGCACACCTCTCCATATCCATACTCCCTCGGATAGGGACAATTGCGGATCAAATGTCCCGACTGATTACAATTATAGCATCTATATCCTGTGGAGTAACAGGCTGCCTGGCAGTACTCTGCTGCGACTCCTCCACCTCAGACCTACCTCGGCCCTGCTGGAACTGCGGACGACCTCCCCATCCTCTTCCTTTTCCTTAAATGCTTGCTTTAATTTTTGACCCCCTTTACCAAGCCTGATGAAGAAGGTCCTGCTGGTGCTTTACCCCTGCTTGCACCCACTGACTGCTGCGGTACCTGAAACTACCTGAACCTGACTCGCCCACCTGACGAGTCCGAATAGATCTCTCCAAAGTAGCTGCTCTCTGAGCTGCCTCTTCCATTGTCTTGCACATAAGAGGTACTATCGCATCCTGCAATTCCACTCTCAAGCCTCTAATAAAGTACTCAACCATCATATTATTATCAGAAACAACATAAGGTGCATAACGGCTGAGTGCCATAAACCTCATCTGGTACTCTAGAACTGAAGAGTTACCTTGCTGAAGAGTCCGGAATTGTTCCCTTTTCACCTGCTGCACTTGAATCGGAAAGAATGTATCGTTAAATACATCAAGAAATTCTGACCAAGTGATGGCCTCCTCTGTCCTACCTGCGAAGGTGGTCTGCATCTTAGTCGCCACCATTCCAAGGCAAAGCCCCTCAACTGATAAGCAGCTAATACAACTCTATCTGCTGCCGACACCTCATAGTCGCAAAGACCCTCTCAATTTCATGAACCCAATGCTCAGCTGTATCTGGATTCGGCCCTCCTGAATAAGTAGGTGGCTGCAATCTCAGAAACTTCTCCACCTGCATCACTGGTTCTTCTGCTATCAACACTAGTGGTGGTGGTGGCACAGGTGCTGCAAAGGTACCTCCACTCTCGCGGGACTGGAGCTACAGGTACAACCTCTCCATCCCCAGGTGGCACTGCAACTCGTGGTACCGGCGCCTGCTTATCCATCCTCGCCCGAATATCGTGAGGCTTTCCCAATCCTCTCTATCATACGCTGGGTGCTTTCCTCCGGATCATCTCCTCCACCACCCCAATCTCTTCTATCAGCCATACCAGAAATTTCTACACTAAACAAATCACAAAACAAAATCAAAACAATAATTATCAAAAACCAGGGTCCCTACCAGCAGTGTACAAAGACTGAATAAGGCTATGTATCTTTCTAGTTCCCTTATATTAACACGGACCCTGCTCTGATACCAACTGTGGCGGAATGCCTCGCCCAAGCCCGTTAAACCGATAACGTACTTGATCCTCTGCCTCCCGCGAACCGGCCGAAGCCTCGCAAGGGAACCCAAACCACAGTCCGTGTAAACACAAAGGAACACACCATTTTATATATATATATTCACAAGTTACATAGCCAAATTTCCACAAACTAAAAAGAAGTACAAGAGCCTAGGGCATACCCGAGGTACAACTGAAGAAAGTAAACAACTAACTAACTACACTGCTGGAGTACTACACAGCTGGAACTACACCGCTGGAGGTACTGACCCTGCACCGCTACGGCGCGCTCTGAGCTGGACGACGGTCGTGAAACGTCATCCTCGCTCTCACCTGTGGGGGTAGGGGTGAGCCTCGCTAGTCACTGGCTCAGTAGGCAACTCCCCCAACACCGAGCAAACCAAAACACAGGTACGAAAGCAGTAAACAATACCAACAATTTATAGAACAGCTAAACAGAATATTAAAGCTGTAAAAGTACTCACCATCTGCCGACTACGAAAACAACTTTAATAATTAAACGGAAAACCAGTACAGGTGTACAAGCTAAAGTAGAGACAGCCAAACACGAGCCACGTGAACTGGTTCGCGACACCAGTAACTGACTCGGACAAGCTAACACAGGTCTACCTCTCAGTCTCGCAGCCACGGACGAAAGGTCCAGCTGCCGCTCCACGTGAAAAGGTCAAGCAACTGTGGAGACCATCTAAACACCACCACCTGCGGACCACACGGTCGCAGGCCCATGCCTGACACCTCAGGAGACCCTGGCCCGGGCTCTCTAGAGTGAGGCACTGGCATAGGACTAGCTGGGGACCAGTGTCGACTACTGGTGTCCGTACCCCCAACTACGAGCGCGCTACAAGTGACTAAAGACAAACACAAGTGTCACTGTCCCACTGTCGTCTTTCCCTCACCGGACGTGCAACTCAAACACAAGAGTGAGGGTCTAGGTCAGACGACACAGACCTCGACGGTACAACACAAGTACCGGGACAAGCCCCGAGCTAACAGCCTGGCTCACAAAGAACCTGGGCACCCAACTGGAGAGTAACCATGGTAGGCGTCGTACTACTAGCCACGTACACAGAACCACGTGCATGTCACAAACAAACCACGTGAACCTCACGTAAACCACAAGTAACAATGGTTCACTACACGTGAACCCAACTGACTCGCGTAATACAACGCGCAGCACGAAAGTAAGTAACTAACAGCATACCTTGTATGCTAACACGAGAGCCATGTGCACTCAGTGCACCTCATGTACCAATACACACGCATCATCGATAAATACCGTAACTTAGTCATTTCTGTTCATAACCAGTAGGCGAAACATCGACTGCCGCTTACAAGAAGTCAACGTCAAGGGATCTGGCCGTCTACATCCTGGCTGAGGAGCTTGGCGACAAGCGATGTTGACGCCAAGTTCTTCGGCCTCAAACCCTGCAGAAACCCTAATCCGGCTCTACAGGTTTTCCACCTTTAAACTACAGAAAAATATACTGAAACGGTTCTTTAAACATGCATGAACCCAAAACAACCCACACAGCATGCTTTGTTCACTAAATTACTCAACTACCCATTATCCCCGTATGGTGCAACTTATCCGAAAATACATTATCATACTAATTCAGGTGGTTACGATGTGTTTTAATGTTTCTATAGAGCTAAACGGTTTGTCCCCTACCTCAGAACACGCTAGAACCTCCCGCAATTCCCGGTTCACATCGACCCCTCCGCGAGTTCCCACGAGAATTGCACCACGTCACGACGTTTCCTCGCACAATTCGGCGATGCCACGCGTTCCACGATCCTCCAAGCACCCTTCAGTACTGTTGGAAGCTTTAGGAACACTGGGGCAACAAGCTGGGGCAAGGGGATTGAGAACAGGGTAGGAAACCTGCCCTCAGGTGAGCCTATAACTGCAGAATTCTCAGGTTGGCGTCAACCCCTATGCCGCCAAGACAACCGCCACTCTAAACGTCCCCATCCTAAGCCGCCAAGTTCATGCAGTCAACGGCCACCTCTGCCGCCACTCCAACAGAACTGCAGCAGGTCCTATTTCATTTCAGGACCGACCTGCACTTCACCTACTCAAGCCACACATCCACACCATACATTCCACACAACCAACTCACATTGGCCTCACAACGGCCGCCACAACCACAACCCAATATCCGCATCGATCCGAAAAGCACGCGACGTTACATAGAGCCTGAATCTTCACACGAAGGCGGACTGATTGAAGGTACACTAATAATAAACTCAAAGCCTGCACATGTATTATTGATTCAGGTGCTACGCACTCCTTTATTGTTAGGATTTTACTAAATCTTTAGAATACAACCCGTCCCATTGCCATACACTGAAAGTGGCAACTCCTTTGAGTCAAGGTAAAAGCTTAGGAGTATTACCCTGATAGTCAGATTCTATTTGAAGGACAACTTATATGGTGATTTGATTGTTTGGAAATGGATTAGTTTTGATCCTGGGATGGATTGGTTATCTAAGTATCATGCCAATTTAGATTGCCAATTAAGGCAGATCACTTTCCCAGGAAAGGAAATTTGTTCTATACTTTTTGATAAACCCTACACCAAGAGAATACCAATAATTTCAGCAGTTAAGGCTTGTAAGCTAGTATGAAGGTTTGTCAAGGGTACTTGGCTTCTGTGACTCTACTAAATCAAGATATCACGGGATTGGGAGATATTCCAGTGGTAAGGAATTTCTTGATGTTTTCCCTGAAGAGTTACCTGGCATACCACCTAATAGAGAGGTGAATTTCTCCATTGAATGGTACCAGGAGCTACCCGTGTCAAGAACACCATACAGAATGTCAATGGAAGAGTTGAAGGAATTAAAAAGATAATTATTGGAATTGATAGAAAAGGGTTTATTAGACTAAGTACTTCACCCTGGGGTGCTCCAATGTTATTTGTTAAAAGAAGGATGGATCAATGCGATTATGCATAGATTATCAATAGCTAAACAGTTGACTATACAAGAACAAACCCACTTCCAAGATTGACGATTTATTTGATCAGTTGTCTGGAGCCCAGTGTTTCTCCAAATTGATTTAAGATCAGGATATCATCAACTCAGAATTCATAGCAGGATATTCACAAAATAGCTTTCCGAACAAGATATGGGCACTACGAATTTGTAGTGATGCCATTTGGATTAACTAATGCACCTGCTGCATTTATGCGTCTCATGAATGAGGTGTTCAGATCTTACTTGGATCAATTTGTGGTTGGTTTATTGATGATATATTGATTTATTCCAAAAGTATGGAAGAACACGAGACACATTTACGAATTACTTTGCAACTATTACGAGATCACCAACTATATGCAAAGTTTAGTAAATGCGAATTTTGGATGAAGCAAGTTATGTTTTTGGGACATATCATTTCAAAAGAAGGTTTGTCTGTGGACTCTTCGAAAATTGAGACCATACAAAGATGGGAGCAACCAAAGAACCTTACTGAGGTTAGAAGCTTCTTGGGTATGGCAAGTTATTACCGGCGGTTTGTCCAAAATTTTGCTAGAATTGCCTCGCCCCTTACACAGTTGACCATAAAAGGAACTATATTTGTATGGAGTGAGAAGTGCGAGCAAGCATTTCAGTTATTAAAGGAATGTCTATCATCGGCACCAATTCTAGCTTTACCGGTTGATGGAAAACTATTTGAGGTTTATACTAATGCCTCAAGTATGGACTAGGATGTGTATTAATGCAAGATGAAAGAGTTATTTCTTATGCATCAAGGCAATTGAAGACTCATGAGAAGAACTACCCAGTACATGATTTAGAATTAGCTACAGTAGTCTTTGCTCTTAAGCTTTGAAGACACTACCTATATGACAATCAATTTATAGTGTCCTCCGATCATAAGTCTCAAATATTTGTTTTCACAAAAAGAGCTGAACATGAACAAAGAAGGTGGATGGAGTATATAAAGATTATGATTTCAAATTGAGTACCATCCAGGGAAAGGAAATACTGTGGCGGATGCACTCAGCAGAAACCCTATAGCCAAAGTATGCCAATTACAAGTAAGGGAGTGGAAATTGCTTGAAGAATTTTCCACATTAAGCTTGAAGGTGAAATCACAAGAAGGAAGGGTTATCATTAATAACTTGACCGTTCAGTCAGAACTATTGAAGCAAATTAAGGAACAATAGGACAATGACCCTATGTTGACAGAAATCAACGAAAAGTTGATTACTAAACCAGATTTTAATGAAGATTTCCAAGGAAATCTTCGATTCCGAGATAGAATATGTGTACCAGATAATTTTGAAATCAAGAGACAAATTTTAGAAGAAGCTCATCGATCACACTATACTATTCATCCTGGAGCTGTCAAAATGTACCAAGATTTAAAGACGCATTTTTGGTGGTGCAATATGAAGAAAGACATTGTAGATTTCATAGCAAGATGTCGATGTGTCAGAAAGTTAAAGCCGCATCATAAACCGATCGGAAAATTAAAACCACTCAAAGTGCCAAGTGGAAATGGGACAGTATCGGTAAGGATTTATTGTGGGATTACCTAGGACCGAGGTGGATTTGATGCCATATGGGTAATCATTGATCGACTTACTAAGTCAGCTCATTTCCTAGCAATCAAGACAAGATGGTCTGTGAGTGTCTTAGCAGCATTGTATATGAAAGAAATTGTCTGATTACATGGAATTCCGAAGGATATAGTGTCAGATAGGGATGCAAGATTTACCTCACATTTTTGGAAAGAACTACAAGACGCATTGGGGACTAAATTAAAGTTTAGCACAGCATTTCATCCTCAGACTGACGGACAAACTGAGCGGGTAAACCAAGTTATGGAAGATATGTGTCGTGCTTGTATATTGGAGTTTGGAAATGACTAGAACACTCATTTAGCAATTATGGAATTTGCCTATAATAATAGTTACCAGTCTACTATACAAATGGCACCATTTGAAGCCTTATATGGTCGCCAATGTAGATCCCCACTGTGTTGGGTGGAACTAAAAATCCCATATTCTTAGACCTGAAATGATTCAAGAAACCACATAAATTATCAAATTAGTGCAAGACAGAATGAAAGCTGCCCAAGACCGACAGAAAAGCTATGCTGATTGTCGAAGAAGGAATTGGAGTTCCAGTAAGGAGAACATGTATTCCTTAAAGTATCTCCTCAACGCGGAATTAGAAGATTCGGAATCAAGGGAAAGTTGAGTCCAGGTACATTGGACCATTTGAGATATTAAAAAGAATTGGAGAAGTGACATACCAACTAGCACTTCCACCGCAATTATCTAATGTACATGATATTTTTCATGTATCAATGTTGAAAAATATTTTTATGACCCAGAACACATCATTGGATATCAAGATCAGGAGATACAAGAAATTTAGCATACGAGGAAAGACCTATACAGATTCTTGATCGAAAAATCAAGCAACTACGAAACAAAGAAGTTCCTTTGGAAGATTCAATGGAGTAAGCGCGGACAAGAAGAAGCAACATGGGAACTAGAAGATGCCATCAAGATCAAGTATCCGGACTTGCTTACAAGTTAGTAACCATCTCCTTGTATTATTAAATTTGGAGGACCAAATTTCTTTTAGTGGAGAGAGTTGTAACGCCCAAAAATTTAAAGTGTTAAGAAAATATGAATAATGTGGTTATTATACATTAGGATTGTTATTAAATTGAGATAATTAGATTTTGGGATTAATTAGTAGTAACATATGTTACCCCAGTGTCGTACACAGAGGTGCGCGCTCCCCAGGGCGCCACCGAAAATGATACCAAATAAAAATCTGAGAACACCATAATTTCAGAAAAATGTGGAGATCTCATAAATATAAATATTCAAATTTTCGGCATGCGGACTTTGAGGATAAGTCAACGCGACTATTTTTCGGGTGATTTTTCACCTAGTGTAAAATAAATCTAAAAATTAAATAAAAATCACCATAATTAGTAAAATCATTATATTAGTCTATGGTTAAAATTTCATGAAATGGATACCATTTGAATATGTTTATATCAAGCTTAATGGGCCAGTTGAATTATTTGGAAATTACGGTTTGGTTTTCTTCTAGAATTTATGGGGGCTTACGTGTGAAGCCATGGAATGGCCAACACATTGGATGGAGAAGGTAACACGTTAATGCCTGATGTTTATGCCAGGGAGAGTGCATGCAAAACGTGTCCATGGTAAATACAACCGGTTTTTACTGCGCCACCTGGGTGGGTGAGGTGCCATCGTGCATACGAACACCGATGCTCTATAAAAGCCCTTCACCAGTTGACGTCCAAATCTTTCCCTTATCCACCTCTGCTGCTTTTGGCCTTTCCTTTGCTTTTCTTTGTATTGGGAAGTGCTGTTGTTGTTGTGGTTTGGAGAAGATCCAACTTGTTGCTGTGTATTGCTGCTATTGGGTCTACGAAGGTCCTTACTTCTCCAGTGCACCAAAATATCTGTTAAAGCCACCATACGTACAAGCTTCCCTTCTTTCTTCTTATTTCTGTGGAGCTTCACATCAAGGACAAACTTACTCACTCAGAAAGGTAGAATTCAATTCCTAATCCTCTCCTTCCTTCTACTTCGGGCTAACGGTTTGAAGTGATTCGTCATCAAGTTCCAACTATTTTTCTAGCTTGGGGAATGAGTTCCTGGTAGAAAGTGAATCTTCCATCATATTTTAGTTAGTCTTCAAGTCATGGGTAGCTACATACTACTCCCTCTGTTTCAGTTTGTTTGAATCTGGAATCATGTGACTTCACCATGTAGAGTAGACTGAATTATGGCGGTTCTTTTACAATCAGAAATGATTCATTGAGAAGTCTCAAGTGAGTGTGTGCTTTGATAAGTGCTTCATAAGTAATGGATGAAAGAAAGAAAGAATGAAATTTAGGAGTATTACTCTTTCGGAAAATTTCCCTTTGAGTTTGTCTTCTTGTTGATCATCCATGTGAATCATATCCCATGATTTTTCTTTCACTCTCGT
>CM024762.1:85454320-85495999 GCA_014218235.1 Colocasia esculenta
CTTGGACCAAAGACTTCATTGCCAAGCTTGCTAGCATGCTTGGCAAACCTCTCTATCTCGATAAGATGACAGCGGAACGTAGAAGATTGTCATGCTCTTGTTTGCATTGAGATCTCCTTGGATGCTGAGCTTCCGGAGTTTGTTTATTACAAAGAGCTAGATGGTACTGTTAAAAGGCTTCAGGTTTCACTTAAATGGAGGCCGTGAAGATGCTCTGCCTATCATCCTTTGGGCATGCAGACGGATCTTGTAAGCCTTCTCCTAAGTAGCAAACACTCAAAGTCTTCAAGGAGAAAGCTATTCAGACAAATGGGAAGGAGAAATCAATCCAGCATCAAGGTATTACGGTTCTTCACAACTCCTTTGCTGCTCTTGAAGGTGAAGCTGGTGGCGAGTCTATGCATGATGACTCACTGAGTCGACTCTCCAACAAGAGGGAAGCGACCAAAGAAGTAATTGATTCATCCTTTCCTTCGTTGCATTCCGTACCTTGCAAGGACTCTTCCATTTTAGAAATAAGTGAAGAAAGAATCGGTAGCAATGCGCCTCCATCAAATGGCAATCCCGCCTAGGGTGAGGCCCACAAGGCTGCTGATGCGAAGGAAGTTCCTCCTTCTTTGGGAGGAATTAACGGAGTTACCCATGCGCAGCTTACTCCTCCAATGGAAGGTAATAATATGCACGGCTACATCATAGACTCCCTTCCTCGCAAGGACTCTCTCATCTTAGGAAAGAGTCAAGAGAGACATCGTGGAAACATTGCACCCGCCCAAGGTGGGACCCACAAAGAAGCTGGTACGCAAGAATCACTTCCTTCCTTGGGAGGATTTGGCGGAGTTTCTATAGCTGACCAACCTCCATCGGCATCTCATCCTTTGGGAGGAATGCACAGCTCGCTCCAAAGATTCCCCAACGTGCTGGACTCCTCAAATCAAGCCACAGTGACCCTAGCGGTCCAAGCCAAGCGCAGCTGACATCTCTAACGGAAGTAAGTGCTCATGGCTACAATAAAGGTAACTCCATATTTAAAAAACTCCTTGCTGTTGACGAAGTAGAAGGATTTAAATTCAAAGGGGCTAAAGGAAAGGATAAGGATAAAGGAGGGAAAGACATGAGAAAAGATTCTATACTTCAGAAAAACCATTAACTAGTTGCGTTTTGCTTCATTCCTCTCCCGTTTAATCTTTTATCATGAAGATTATATTTGGAATGTTCGTGGTGTCAATAAAAGTTACAAATGTAGGGAGCTTAATAAGATTATTAGTCCTTAGCTTGAGATATTGCTATTTTAGTTGAGACTAAAGTTAAACCTATTCATGCTTCTGTTAAAAAGAACTTAATTTGGCCTGATGCTAATTTGATCAATAATGATTCTAAATCGGATAATGGAAGAGTTTGGATCTTGTGGAACCCCGACTCCATTGATTTGCAAACCAATTTGATTCAATCACAGTACATTCATCTTTATGGTGTGGACAAAAGCAAAAATTCCCCTTTCTGGTTGACAGTGTTTATGCTTCTAATAACAGTCATGATAGGAATTCTCTTTGGACTGATATTTCCACTATTGTCAATACAACCTCTCAGTCTCCTTGGCTTATTGTGGGTGACTTTAACACTGTTAGATTTCCTCATGAAAAGGTTGGTGGTAGACAGTTGAATGATTCTCTGCTCAGTAATTTCAATGAGTGCATCAATTCTAGTGACTTGTTTGATATGAAATATGTTGGTAACTCGCTATCCTGGAGTAACAGAAGCAATGGTAGTAGAAGGATCATGGCTAGACTTGATAGATGCTTGATTAACAAAGAATGATTGACTCTTTACCTGGATTGTTTACTTGAATATGGAATCCAATACTTTTCTGATCACTCTATTCAGATCATTAGTTCTGAAAAAGGTACTACGAGAGGTAAGAAGCCTTTCAAATTCTTCAATATGTGGAGTATGCATCCTCAATTCCTTGAAGTTGTCGCCTCAGCTTGGGACATTAATGTTAATGGTACTCCTCAATTTGTCTTGTGTAGTAAGCTGAAAGCTTGTAAGGAAGCCCTTAAAGATTGGAACAAAAAGGTCTTTGGCAATGTTCATGATTCTATCAACATTAGCAAAAGTAATCTCATTGAAGCTCAGAAGGAGCTCATTAACAACCCGAATAATGCTATTTGCATCAAGGCTGAGAAAGATGCTAGGGAGAATTACTTGATGGAATTAAACAAGAGGAAAGTTTCATCAACAGAAATCTAGAGAGAATTGGCTGAATTTAGGTGATTCTAATACTAAATTCTTTTATGCCTCTTTGCTGCCAGAAAAGCTAGAAATACAATTAGGAATGTAGAGGGAGTGATGGTGATCTTATCCATGATATTGACATTGTGAAGGAATATAATGTGGATTTCTACAAATCTCTTCTAAATCAAGATCAGACCCATGATGAATTGAATATGAATGTTAATTGCAAACTCATGCAAGAGGATATCCTTATTCTCAATCAACTAGTCATTGATGAAGAAATCAAAAGAGTTGTCTTTAAATCTCCGAAAAATAAAACCCCTGGTCCTGATGGATTCACTGCTGAATTTTTCCAAGCTACCTGGTCTATCACTGGTAAGGATGTTGTAAATGCTTGTCATCATTTCTTTATGAACGATCATATCCTCAAACAGATGAACTGCACTTTCACTGCTCTTATCCCAAAATCTAAAGATGATGATTGCTTGGAAAACTATAGACCTATTTCTCTTTGCAACTTCATCTACAAAGTTATCACCAAGTTGATGGCCGATAGAATGCAAAAAGTCATGAGCAACATTATTAGTCTTAACCAGTCCGCATTCTTAAAAGTCAGAGGAATCCACCACAATGTCCTACTTACAAATGATTTGGTGAAAGACATGACATCCAAGAGTAAAGGGAATAGAATCTGTTTCAAGGCTGATCTTAGAAAGGCTTTGGATTCTGTCAACTGGTGATTCATTTATAATATGATGAAGAAAATAAATTTCCCTGATAATTGGATTGCTTTGATCAGAAATTGTATTGAGACTGTTGTAACGTTCGAACGTTACAAGATATAATGGCCAACAAATTATGAACGGATGAGAGATTTTCTCATCCAGATCCAGAAACGGATCCAACATCAAAGGGGCGGTTATAGATTTGGGACGGAGGGGATGAGTGGAAAGGCTCTATAAATAGATGGGTATTCCCATCAGAAGAAGGACAGTAACAATTATGGAAAGCTCATTGCCGGAGTCCCAAATCCCCTCAACTCTACCTTGTTCTTACAGTGGCATCAGAGTGGGTTGATCTCCGTCATCGCCGTCGCTGTGTACTCCATCGTCCACGGTCGCCCCCGGCCGTGTACTGCGTCTGTGCCTCTACTGCTATGCTGCTCCTGTCGGAGAAGATCCCGCCAGCCGTTGCACCACTGCTGCACTTGCACCAGCACCTCCCCTACTGGCGCTGCTGCCGCTCCGACCTGCTCGCGCTGTTGCTGCTCCGACTGCCCCAGCGCACCGACGCCCACGGTTGGTTCGACAGTATGCCGCCTGTGCTCGCCCCGTTCGCCGTGCTGCTCGCCAGTGGCCAACCTACTCGCCGCACTCGCCTCGCTCGCAGGCGCCCGCAGCGCTCGCCTACTGCTCTCGTCCATGACCGTCCCCGTTGTGCTTGCCCGACTCTCCCGACTGCGCAGCACCTGCGTCGCCCTCTCTCTCCTTTCTCTGTCGAGGAGCGCACTGCTCGCTGTCACTGGGCGCCATTCCTCGTCGCTCACAGCGGCCGGACCCGCTCCCCCGCTCCCTTGCACTGACTCTTCCACAAGCCGCGTGGGCAAACACCCCAATTTCTTCCTTCATTGTTCTGCAAACGAGGTAGGTCTCTTAATTTTTTTTTTTTTTGATTGATATAAAAGCCTGCATCGGTTGCCGACAAAAAGCTGACCACTATAAGACAAATGGTCATTCAAAGTAGATAGTGCATGTTACAATTTTACCTTAAGTTTGAAAATTTATTTATTTGCATGTCCCTATTATGTTCTATCTATGTCTAAATAATATATATTGCATGCATATCTTGTGCTTTGATTAAAAGAAAGAACCATAGTTATGCTGTGTTGATGACAACAGTACTATAATAACACAATGTTTGCATAAATTTCCTGTTGTCTTGCAAAGAACTTTAAGAATTGCATATATAATCTTGTCATTGAAAGAAATATCATTTCTGACATAAAATTGTGTATGCACTCCTGTCTTCATGCTGAAAATATAACATTGCATTATAGTTCAATTTAATGCAGATATATACTCTATCCTTGCTCATTTGATCATTGTTGCATAGTCATATGTTTTATTTAATAATGTCATATTTTAGCATAAATAAAATTATAATTTTTAGATTTTGCATCTGAAAATAAATAACATAGAACAAAATAATGACCATTCACAAAAAGATGCTGAAATTAATCAAGATAATCATGCAACCTATGTTTATGATTTTCATGTTTGTAACCAAATCAATTATTCATTTTTCAGAATTATTCTAGTTCTAATGGCTAGTAAGCTTATTGCTACTGAACTGGCAAAATTAGACAAGTTAAATGAAACCAACTTTGACATGTGGCACCGGAAAATTAGATATGGCCTTATTCACGACAATATTGAACATGTCATCGATACCAATGTTCCGGAACTTAAAGAATTCCACCGAAGTGGAAAAGAAAAGGAGGGAACAATGGTTAGTAGATGAGAAAAAGGCAAGAAGCTTATGCTTATGTTCATTGGAAGATAATTTGATAAAGTTCTTTGAAACTTACAAAACCTCTAATGAGTTGTGGATTGCTATCAAGGAGAAGTATTACACCAAGACCGAGGTGAATACTCAACTTCTTTTACATCGTTACAACACATGTAAGATGCAAGAAGGTGATAGCGTGGTTGAGCATGTAAACAAAATGATTGTCATGGATAAGGACCTATCCACTGTTGGAACTGAAATTCTGGAAAAAATGCAAGTGGCAACTATATTGAATAGTTGCCAGCCTCACTTGATATGGCAGCCACAACATTGAGATTGAGTGGTTCTATTTTGACTGTTACGGATTTGCCAGCTAGGTTAGCAATTGAGCAGGATATAATAGCTAGGAGAAGGGAACTAGAGGTGAATCTAGATGAGGCCAATGCTGTGCACCGAAAACCAAATGCTCAGAATCGTACCATTGGAGCGAAAAAGCCATAATTCAAGAACAAATTCCAAAATAAAGGAAAGAAAGTTCCACAAGGTGCTTGCTACAATTGTGGGAAGTATGGTCACTTTAAGGCCAATTGTCCCACAAGCAAGGGAATAAGGGTGGGAACAAACACCCAGGAAATGATGGAACCGAAAAAAAAGAATTTGTTGGCGTAACAGAATGTAACGCCGTGCTGGCTGATTCAAATGAATGGTGGATTGACTCTGGGGCTACTCGGTATATTGCAAAGACAAAGAAAGGGTTGGTGTCACTGAAAAAACTTAATGCTGTAGAACAATGGGTATATATGGGCAACAATACCTATCTCGATGTGGAAGGTGTTAGAGCTTATAGGTTGGATCTTGGGGATAACATCATGGTCCTCAAGGATGTGTTCTATGCACCAAATATTTGGCGAAATCTCATCTCTGTACCAGCAGCACCATGAAGAAAGGCCTAGAAGTTAGATTCTACAATGGAAAGGTGTCAATAGGGAAAGATAAGAAAGTTCTTGCTATGGGAAAATTTATTCCTAAGCATGATTTTTTTTGTATCCCTGTAATTGACAATGAAATAAATGAAATAGAAGTTTTTGAGTATCCTTGTGTGCTTTGTCGGAATGTGATCTATGGCATTTTAGATTGGGACATCCTATTAAATCTAAAATGGAAACAAATGATAAAAATGGACTTGTTACCGGGTTAGACAAAGGTGGAATTAACACCATGTGAACATTGTCTAGTTGGAAAAATGACTAAGAAGTCCTCTCTGTAGGACATAGATCACAAGAATTGTTAGAGCTTATCCATTCGGATATTTGTGGCCCTCTAAGTATAAAGACATATAACAACAAGGAATATTTCATAATTTCATAGATGATTATTCTAAGTTTGCATATGTCTACTTAATTTCTAGAAAGTCTGAGGCATTAGATTGCTTTAAGAAATATAGAATGGAAGTAGAAAGGCAATTTGGAAGGAACATTAAAGTGTTAAGAACTGATAGAGGTGGAGAATATACTCAAAGGAATTTGAGTCCTATTGTCAAGAACATGGAATAAAGAGACATGTAACAATGCCATATACGCCACAACAGAATGGGGTGGCAGAAAGGAAGAATAGAACTTTGATGAATGCGGTCAGATGTTGCTATCGCATTCGGGTCTCCCTAAGAACCCATGGGGAGAGGCATTGCTTACGGCAAATATGTCTTGAATAGAATGCCCACTAAATCCATTAAAAGTACACCTTGTGAATTATGGAATGGAAGAAAACCACAGTTGAGTCATCTCAGAAAGTGGGGGTCGATAGCCCATGTTTTCTCAGTCTAGAACAACTTAGAGATAAGTTGGAACCTAAAACATTGAAGTGCAAATTCATAGGGTATTATGAGCAATCATTTGGATATAGATTTTTCCATAAAGAAAAGGGATCATTGAATACAGGGAGCAACATTTTCTAGAAAATCTAGAGAATGAGGAATTTCAAGAAATTGATAAAGAACCTCTGGTTGTAATAGATGATGACTATTACAATAATATCCTTGGGAATGATCCAGAAATTGAGGAAGAACCTCAACCAGAAATGGAAAATGAACAAATACCTATGGAAGAAGTACAACCCAATATACCTGCAGTTGGCAACAAAAGAAAAGACTCCACCTATGTGGATGGATGATTACTATTTGTACTCATGTGAACCTTCATGTGTATCAATAGACATAGATGAAGAAAAACATATAGATCCCGTGAATTATATTGATGTGATGAAGTCACAGGAATCTGATTTATGGCTGGAAGCCATGAAGGAAGAAATGAACTCCATGAAAAGTAATGGAGTATGGGAACTATGTGATTTGCCTAAGAATATAAAGGTCATTGGGTGCAAATGGGTATTCAAGAAAAAGCTAAAAGTTGATGGGTCGATTGATAAATATAAGGCCCGGTTAGTGCTAAAGGTTATAATAATCAGAAGGCAGGTATAGATTATCAGGAAACCTATTCTCCAGTAGCAAAGTTTTCATCAATAAGAATTATCATGGCTATTGTCGCGCATCTTGACCTGAAGTTATACCAGATGGATGTCAAGACTGCATTCCTCAACGGTGAGTTAAGGGAGGATATATATATGCAACAGCCTAAAGGATTTTAGGAGGAGGCCAAGATGAAAAGGTATGCAAGTTAAAGAAGTCAATATATGGCTTGAAACAATCTTCTAGACAATGGTATCTCAAATTTCACGAGACAATTATTCAACTTGGGTTTGTTGCAAATAAGTTGGATAATTGTGTGTATATCATGAAAAGTGGGAGCAAGTATATTATATTATCTTTATATGTGGATGATATTTTGCTCTCCGGAAATGACATTGAGATGTTGAACAAAATCAAATCATAATTACGTGAAAAATTTAAGATGAAGGACATGGGGGAGGCATCCTATGTTCTTGATGTTCAAATCCTTCAGGATAGAAAGTCTAGAATGTTGAGTATAAATCAAGAAAAATATTTGAGGTCTATACTCAAGAGATTCGGAATGCATAATTGCAATCCGACACCTACACCGTTAGTACATGGAAAACGGTTAGGAAAAGAGCAATGTCCTGGAGAGGACAAGGTCCACTGAATGTGCCATATGTTGAAGCAATGGAAGCTTAATGTATGCAATGATGAGTACAAGACCAGACTTGCATCCCAATGAGCTTGATAAGTCGATATCAAGCTAATCCTAGCCCAGCATATGGGAAGCTGTTAAAAGGATTATGAAATATTTGAAAGGAACTTGCACCATAAATTAGTTTTTCAGATGATATGCTTGAGGTATTTGGCTATTCAGATGCAGACTTTGGAGGACACAAAGATGACGGAAAGTCCACGTCAGGACACTTGTTCATCTTTGGTGGTGCAGCTGTTTCTTGGGGTAGCAAGAAACAAGGGTGTGTTGCAAGATACACACAGGAAGCTGAGTATATTGCTTGCAGCATGGCTACTACTCACGCAGTCTGGATAAAATGGTTTCTTAAAGATATAGATCTCATTTGGTAGATGGACCAATTGAGATATATTGTGATAATCAGGCAGCAATTAGCTTGATTAATAGTGGAGCAAATAGCTCTCGCGGAAAGCATATAGAACGGAAAATTTCATTAAGCATGTTGGCTTAATGGAGCTCAGGAATATATGAGCATAAAAGAAATTTCATAGATAATGAAAAAGTGATACATCTCATAAATAGTGGGAGTATCGGAATAAATGTTTATACTTCGCTTGGACAATGAGAGTATAATAATTTGTTGACCAAGTGGGAGATGTTGTAATGTTCGAACGTTATAGGAATAATGGCCAACAATTAGGAACGAATGAGAGATTTTCTCATCTAGATCCAGAAATGGATCCAACATCAAAGGGGCGGTTACAGATTTGGGACGGAGGGGATGAGTGGAAAGGCCCTATAAATAGATGGGTATTCCCATCAGAGAAAGACAGTAACAATTGTGGAAAGCTCATTGCCGGAGTCCCAAATCCCCTCAACTCTTACCTTGTTCTACAGAGACTCCTAAATTTTTTGTGCTATTCAATGGTTCTCCGATGGGTTCTTTGGCAGTGGAAAGGCATTAGGCAAGGTGATCCTTTTTCCCCTTACTTGTTTACTATTGCTATGGAGGGATTGAGTTGTTTGCCTTGAGCAAGCTGTTAGTGATGGAACTCTAAAAGTTCCTAGTTCTGGGAGCATCCACATCTCACATCATATTTGCTAATGACCTGCTTATCTTCCTTCAAAATGATCATGCCTTGCTCCATAAACTAGCTGAAATTCTCAATACCTTTGGTAAGTTCTCAGGTCTGAAACTTAATCATGAGAAAAGTAAAGTCTATGTGGGTGTCAATATTCATAACAATGAATTGTAAGCACTACTCTTGGGGTGGAAGAAGGAACTCTCCCTGTTCCTTATTGGGTTTACCTCTATTCTCCAATGGTATCAAGAATATTCACTGTCAACCTATTGTTGAAAAAATCAGAAACAAAATAATTCTTGGAAATCTTGGCTTCTTTCCAAGGCTGGCATACTTCAATTAATTACTTCAGTGCTGCAATCTTTTACTTTATATTGGTCTAATGCCTTCTTGTTACCTGCTAGCATTATTCATTTAATTGATGGTATTCTTAAAAAATTCTTCTGGAGTGGTACTAGGGCTGAAAGATCCATTCATATGGTGAATTGGGCCTCCATTTGCAAACCCAAGGATGAAGGAGGCCTGAACTTAAAAAACTTGCATGAATGGAACAAAGCCTGTATGATTAAACATCTGTGGGACCTGTTAAAAGGTAACAATTCTATTTGAGAGCAAATGGGTCAATTAGAAATATTTCTGCAATAAATCCATTTGGAACATTGACATCAGGCTCACTACTCAACTGCCATAAAAGGGATTCTCAAGGTAGAGATGGTTGGTTAATCATATCTCATACAATATTAGCTCAGGAAATGATATCAACATGTGGTATGAATCCCTGGATTAATGGCAAAAGCATTTTTCAGTTGTATGGTGAAAGGGTAAGACAAGACTTGGGGGCTGCTGAGGATACCAAGTTTCTCAATTTATTTAAAATGGGGTTTGGCAACTTTCTAATGCAATTTCTCCTGATATGTTTACTTTATGGCCACAGATTGCAGCTATTCCTATAAGGAATGGAGATAATGGGATTACATGGAATCATGATCAGGTAAACTTTTGTTCATTCTGTGTGGAATCAGCTAAGAGTCAAAGGCAATCAAATGGAACTTATCTACTTGGTTTGGTATAGTCCTAATGTGCAAAACCATGCGATTTGCACCTGGCAAACTCTCCACAAGAAACTTCCCACCATGGACAATTTACAGCGGAAAGGTTTTGCTCTTGCAAACAGATGTGCTCTTTGTTTAAATGACCTTGAGACTATAGATCATCTATACTTCGGATGCTCATACACTAATGGATCTGGAAAGAGATTCTGAGTAGATATGATCTCAATAGAAATCCACATAACAACATTCCAATGAAATTAATGATTTGAATCAGGAATTTCAGAAATGTGGCATTCTGAAAAGTCTTATCAAAGTCAATCTCAAGGCTACTATTTGGTGGATTTGGAGAGAAAGATGTATTAGAATCTTTAAGAATCACAAAAGGGATAAGGTTGACATCTCATTGATATTCTTAATGACACTAGAAGTTGCTTGGATGCCAAGCTGAAAACCACAATCTTAACAGATTGGAGAAAAGGATTCTTACAAGATTCAACTTTTCCCTTAACTAGTTTTAGTTTTTCAAATTTTATCTGGCCAAAAATGTTCTTTTTAGATAGCATGGGTTGTTTTAATTTTAATCTCCTATTATGCATAATCTTGCTTGGTCTTCATATCTTCTTAAGCTTTCAGGTTCAGCTTGGAATTCATCAATTGTTGGAGGATACGCAGTCTTCAAGGACATCAAGGCTCCATTTTATTTCTCTTTTATTGTTGTTTGTCATAGTCCACGATTTGTGTGGTCATGACACATGTTAGCTTTGTTTACTTGGAGTTGTGGACGGTGGAGTGAGAACATTCCTCTCTTTGAGATGGGGTGCACTCTCCTGGCCCACTCTCAGACACTTCTTCCTTAGTCCACGGTTTGTGTGGCTAGGTTCTGTACATTATTCCATTTATACAATTATTACTTACCGAAAAAAAAAGTTACACTAGGACATGAAAAACCCTAAACATAAAGAACTCATCCTAAAACTAAAGAGGAAGGTTCACACACTTGCTGGGGTCGTGGGAGGTGGAGCTTGGGCATCAGGACAGAGGGGAACGGCTGGAGAAGGGAGCTTCTTCCCCAACGTGCTCTGCTGCGACTTGTGCACAACCCAGACTTCAAGCTTCACAAAAGTAGGTATTCTCGGGCCAAAGATGAATCTAATCATCCTATATGGTAGTGCAACTTGTCTATTTAGTTTTCAAGTGTTTTGCCCAATTCCAGCATGTAATCGTCGAGTTATAAGCATTTTCCATCGTTGCTCATATCTATCTCATTTCTTGTTCATGCTTTTTGTACACCTTACGAGACCAAATTGATTCAGTCCAAAGGCATAGATCTCTTCTAATTGATGTCCTCTACAAGTCCATGTTCATCACTTGTCCTATGTGCCCTAGTTTGAGAGATAAAATGTTTCACGACGATCAATACATGTTCCTACGTTTTTTTTTGCGTTTTCGGTCTGGAGCTGAATCGCGATCGCTTCAAGCGACGCGATTCAAGTGACTGGTATTGCGTCGGCCTCCACCGTCGCGATTACCAGAAAGGCGACAAGCCAAGTCGACGCATTTTGGGCGCGTCCCGCACCTCAAACTGTGTGCCGTTGACCTGTCAGACGACTGCTGAAACGCGACCGCTAAGGTCGTCACGTTTCGCTGTGTTTTGCCACCTCTAGGAAGCGCACCGTTTGGACATTTAGGGTTTCAAGATGCGACGGCCTCTGTCATCGCATTTCTACCCCTTGATAATGCGACCATGATACCCGTCGTGATTTACCTGCATTATTCCAGCCCAAATTTAACTTTATTTAAATGATTATTTGGACTATTTAAGCATGTGTATACATTGTAAAGTTGTGTAATGAACAGTAAACCCTCATGTTATTAAAATTGATTTATGTCACATAATTCTTTAATTTAAATGATATATGCACGATCATTCAATGTTCATGATTTCATACACATGCACACACTTCAAACGATTATCCTGCCATAAAATCATGGAGAAAATACTTGAATAATTATCTGGTAAATGACTTTAATAATTACACATTTCCCATTTTTATAATGACATTGTTTTCGCTTTATTACGTGGTTTTGGAACACCAATATCATCGCTCCACACTGTTCTGGATTCCTCTAGAACATCGGCAGCACTTGTTTTCTCTACACACTACTCTCTTGAGAAGTTGAAACCCTCTATCGGACATTCCGTTCTGGTAGACAAGGGACCTTTTGTTAAGACCTCCGTAAGACTCCATACTTGTGGAATTCCCTCATGGAGACCGAGCTGGTTGTAAGGCCCTCGAATTTTGTTGCATTATTTTATTTCGTGTAAATAATTCTGTTTGTGTATGCATAGATGTACATATCTACGTATGTATTAACTAGTTATACTTATGTGTGCATGTGTATATTAGTTGTAAATAATGTATGAATAGCATGGTGATAGTGTGTACATGATAATACATATGTCTAGCTTGTACATAGGTATAAGTTAAGCATGGTTCTGGCTGTTTTTTCCTTCTGGCCGAAAGACCCAGTTGGCGTCCACATGGATGGACGCCCATGCTGAGTCAGCATCCACCGCGATGGACGCCAATAATTAACCAACATCCACGGATGTGGACGTTAAGATCTTTGACTTGCATGCGTTGCAGACCCCGAAACTCCGGGGGCAAGCAAGCCCAGCCATTGGGGAGATGTCCCCAACGGCTAACAGGATTTCACATCACCTCTCCCGGGGTTCCCCAAACCCTTTGCTATAAACCACACCCCCTTCTACACTAGACAACCCCTCTTGACCTCTTTCAAGAGATAGAGAAAAACCCTAGCTCGGAGCTGCATAAAGACTGAACTTTGAGGCTTCAATCCGGCGATTCAAGGCTTCATCCGACAACCTATTGCATCAGTAGGGTAGCTGGAACATCGGGGAAGACTTCCCCACCGCGGTTTAGCTTCTACACCAACCTAGAACCCGGAGGAGAGCATTTGTGGAGGCTTCTTGGACTGCCCAAGGAAGCTTCACCACCATCTTAATCCCTTGGAGACTTGTTTAAGGCAAGTACCCTCACATTTCGTCCATGTAATGTCTATTAGGGTTTTGTTATTTATACAGATTTAATCGAGTCCGGATCCCTCATTCTTCTTATAATTTGGAGCTCGGGTCTGTATTTCTGCACAGACCTGAACTTGGCGGCAAGCTCCCTTGCCGTCAAGTTCTTCATTAACGGCCACGATGTTGCCGTTAAGCTCCATAACGGCCAGACTATGCCTTAAGATCGTCAGGACAGAACAGTGAGCTATTCTCTCCTTCTATATGATAAATTTTCGAGGTTCTCGCATGAGGATATATGGTAACCGTACTATGATATGTTTGATGGTGGTATGTGTGGTGAGGTCCTTACAATTTCTGAAATTGGTATGAAGGGTGTCATATATGAAAAATGCATGTATGATAAAAATCCTAGATCATGTTAGTTCTATTTGTGCAACTCGTGAGGAATTTGGGTGCCTAAATTTTATGAACCATGTGTGAGGGGTCAGTCTGTGCCTTGCAATTTCTGAAGTTTCTTCAGGCTGGCATGAATTACTGTAAATTTCTTTCTGAAAATAGAAAACATGCGTAGGGTTTGTGAAATTTCCAATAAATTGTGTGTTTGTGCAATAAATTTCGGGGGAAATTCCTGTGAATAAGGATTTTGGGTTTAGGGTTGAGGTCTGTTGAATCTGCTATTCATGTTGTGTTCAGTGTGGAATGAATTATGGATAATATGAGGCTGAATGTTTCAATTTC
This sequence comes from Colocasia esculenta, assembly GCA_014218235.1. NCBI lineage: Eukaryota > Viridiplantae > Streptophyta > Magnoliopsida > Alismatales > Araceae > Colocasia > Colocasia esculenta. The sequence continues at coordinate 85,468,122 of CM024762.1, forward strand.
TGAAAATATATGTTAACTCTGAAAAAAATCTGGAAAATTTCATGTAAGATTATAAACCTGAATTAGTATGTGGTTAAATTTTCATGCTATTCTGATGACTGCAAAGTGTGTTATGAAAATTTCATGTGAAAAATGTGATAAATGCATGTTATCATGAATATGACTTAATGATGTGTTTTTCCAACTTGATTATGCAAGTTAGTGAATGTTAATCCCTATTATCAGTAGCATCATGCTAGAAAAAACAGAGCCCATGTGGTGTGAGAGAGAGAATGAAAAGGTATGAGGATGTCTTGTGTAAATGTGTACTAAAATCGGTATGTATAATGTGTAAGCTGTCCCAAGTGTGACACTGCTTCCATAGAGGGCCGTGGAACGTATCATGGAAAAGTCCCCATGAGAAGGTTCAATGTGCTAAATCTTATAGGCATTAGGATGAAATCCTGGAGGTGGACAAGTACCACTGGTTAGGGTGGAGACTTGTTCTACCTGTCTGCGCAGTCCAAGAGTCTTCACTGTATTGCCTAGGTGGTGTCTATGTGTATGTGATGTGTATGTGTCCTTCTAATGGTGGTTTGGACTATGTGTCACGGCACTAAAGTGTGAAAAATGGAAATGTGTACATGTGTAAGTTGTGTAATGTGAACATGTGTAATGTGCAATGTGTAAAAGTGATTATGTGAATGAGGAAATTGTGCAACATGTGAAACTATTGTTAGATGATGAAATGGTGATCCATGATATGTTAATGTTGTACTTGTGTCATAACAGCAACCTAATTGTAGTTATGAAAATGTTTTACATGTGTACAAATGCGTAGGATTCATGCTAGTAGCATTTCTTACTTATGTGTAAACGTTTCCATATTTAAGCGCCACCATGATATAGTTAATTGAGATTGTAGCTCTCATGTGACTGGTTGTGAGTTTCTAATTCATGTCAAAACAGCAAGCTAAATTGTATAAACTCAATGTGCATGTACAAGAATGTGTAGAAATCATGTATAGAAGGTCTCCTTGCATGTATGAAAGCACACCATGTTTGGCTGCTCTCATGTTTTGCTTAATTGGAGGTAAAACCTTTATGTGATGGACTAAGTAGAAAGCATGTGATAGGACATTTTACTTTGGAAAATCTGAAATCATGAACCATGTGTTTAATTTGGTAGAATTACCATGATAGGTTGTCTCTTATTGATGTCAAGCATGCTACATGTTTTGTCTTGTGACTTGGGTGAAAACCTGCTATGATATATGCATGTATGATATGTGTGGTGTTATTTGCTGAGTCTTTTAGACTCATTATTTGCTTCGGCATACAGTTTTAGTTGGTGACGCTACATCGTTAGAAGAGGCAGTGGAGAGCGACTCCGAGCGTGAGACTAGCTCTTTGGAGTTCACTTGTGACATTTTGTGATTTCATAGTATGTATTGTAAGGCAGTTGTATTAGAATTATCATGTATCATGGACAAACTATGTATTTTATTTTAGCACTTCTCTTATGTGGATTATGTGGACTTTGATCTTTTAAATTGTTACATGAATCATGTATGATAAATGTGGATGATGAGATAATGAAAGACATGGTTCTTTTACTTCCGCTACTCTGTATTTATTTTGTGCATATCTCAATCGTATGTAAGCGTTGGGTAAATGTCCGCTGTGACATCGTTCACTATGCCGACGTGGGTTGGGTATACCGTACCGGTATAATGAGGGTCGTCACAGAGATTTGGTATCAGAGCCCATCGATTGAGATTATACATAAATATACATGCACCATCATCTTCATTACATGCTAAGTCTACATAGGAATGTCCACATGTGTAGAATTGATTAATAATGAATGAGAATAGATAAGAAAATGGTTAGGAAATGAATTAGCGTAACTCTATTAGTGGCTGAAATTTATTGCAGCCATGGCTTCGAGAGGTAGGCGTGGCGGAGCGCCAGCCCTTGAGGACGAGCCGAGACGTGAGGAGCGTGCGGAGCAGCAGGCCCCAGCACCTCAGGGTCCTGTACTTCCCCCACCACTGCCTGTGGATTATAGAGTATTCATGCAAGGTCTGGTGCAAGCCATGCAGACGCAGGCATACTCAGGCAGCACTCCAGGCACAGTTGGAGGCTCAGTTAGACTAATAAAACAACTATAGTCTGTGTTATTTAAAATTTCATGATGTTGTGTTGAATATGAAATTGCTCGTTGTTTGATGTTGCAGGCTCAAGTTCCACTCAGGACCATGGTGGACCTTCCATCATGGAGAGATTCAGAGGATGCTACCACCCTCTTTCAAGGGGAGAGCGATCCATTGTTGCAAGAAAGCTGGATGAGGGAGATAGAAAAGATCTTCCGAGCCATTAGGTGGTGCAGATGAGGATAAGGTCACATTAGCACCTACAGCTAGCTACAGTATGCTTTAGTTTATATGCTTGTATGTTCTGTTAAGTTAGATTTGTTTAGATGGTGCTTATGAACGTGTATTGCAGGAAAGAGCTGATGTATGGTGGGCTTCATTGTTGCGTACACGGTTTGAAGACGACGCGGTTGATGTTGCTTGGGACGAGTTCGTGAGGCTCTTTGGGCCAAGTTCATCCCCGAGCATATTCAAATCGGATGGAGCAGGAGTTCCTCTCTTTGACTCAAGGCTCCATGACCGTGCTAGAGTATGAGCAAGGTTTGCAGAACTATCTAAGTATGCACCTCATGTCGTGGCAGATGACGCAGGAAAGCAAAGAAGATTGTGATGGGACTTAAGCCATCACTGAGGACGAGGCTAGTGGCGTTCGATCATCGCACCTAGGACGAGGAACTTAGTGCTGCTTGCAGACAGGAGGGTAAGATGGAGCAATACCTTGAAGAGAAAAAGGGCTTCGCAGAAGAGACCTGCTGTTGCCCAGCTAGCTAGCCCAGAGGGGGGGTGAATGGGTTATTAAAAATTGACTCTTGATTGAACCCTGTTCACTAATAAGATTACACAACAACTTAAACGAAAGTTAGAGTTAGAGGAAATGAAACAGCAAACGCACAAAACACAGCCACAAGACACCCAGCCACAACCGGTCTTCCTTCAACCTGAAGGGAAAACAACCACCATGGATACCACCAGGTCTTCCTTCACACAGAAGAGAATACAACCACCCTGGATACCACCAGGTCTTCCTTCACACAGAAGGGAATAAAACTAATAAAAGTAAGCACAGAACAGACTTTAGGAACTAGCTCAAACAGCTATAGTCTGAATCAAATAAGCCTCAAGAGAAAGGATTTTGACACTGGTTTTTCTCTCAAAGACTTCACTAACTCTCACAGGAATTTCTTTTTTAACATAGAGAGCTAAAGAGCTGAGATCTATTCGAATGGAGTGCTTCGCTCTTGTTTTTCAACTACTGAAGACTTGAAGGATTGGCTATTCTATATCACAGAATGTTGTTCTCTTCAAAAGTATATCCTTCTCAGTCATGTAGTCTTGTATATAAGATTCTACTTGAAATTTGAACGTTAAAGACCGTTGTCTCTCATTCTGGTGTACGTAGACTGGTCTGCAAGGAAGCTTCTGATCTTCACTTTTTTATCCTTGTACCCACGTCAAAGAAATGTTTGATATCTTGTCTTTGGTGTCCAACGTTGTACAGATAAATCTTGTCAGGTTCTTCAAGCATATCGCAAATACATAGGAGACAGCTAGGGCTGTCACTGATTGTTAGTCACAGTTGGAAAGATATTGCTATATTTAGCAAAGCTCCTTTCTGTTTAGAATAAGATGTAGACAGAATAGCACAATAGTGGATGATATCATCTGCCTGCATGAGAGATACGTTCGGAGTGCATTGAATGCCATAGCAGTCAAACAGGCGAGACACGACTTTGACTATTCACGTATGTTAAAGAATATTGATAAAATCGATATGAACAGAGCCGATGCCTTTATGACTTATGAAATCGTTATAAGTTGATAGGCAAATCGTTATGGACGAGAATCATTAAATCATAATGAAATCGTTGTAAGTACTTATGAAATTGTTGTGGTAGACAAATCGTTATGAACAATACAGAAATCATTATGAGTTCTACAGAAATCGATGTGATCACTTAAGAAATCGTTGTCGTAGACAAATCGTTATGAAGAATACAGAAATCATTATGAGTTCTACAGAAATCGATGTGATCACTTAAGAAATCGTTGTGGTAGACAAATCGTTATGAACAATACAGAAATCGTTATGAGTTCTACAGAAATCGGTGTGATCACTTAAGAAATCGTTGTGGTAGACAAATCGTTATGACAATACAGAAATCGTTATGACAACTTAGGAAATCGTTGCGACGAGTAATCGTTACGAGGTCTTAAGAAATCGTTATGACAACTTAAGAAATCGTTGCGACGAGCAAATCGTTACGAGGCCTTAAGAAATCGTTATGACAACTTAAGAAATCGTTGCGATGAGCAAATCGTTGCGAGGTCTTAAGAATCGTTATGACATCTTAAGAAATCGTTGCAATGACTTGAAAGAAATGAGTGAGAGTTTTACCTGACTGTCTTTGAACTTCCATTTACTTTTATATTTACTGTCCTCAAGGCTCAAGTAATTTATTAGTATTGTTTTGTTAATCATCAAAACTAATGTATGCATAAGTGAATTAATTTATATGGGGAAAGTTTGGTCATCAATCTCCCCCTTTTTTGATGATGACAAAATATACTAACAACATAAATGAAACAGACATGTTTTTCAGAGTTGCTTTAGTCTTCTCCCCCTTTTGTCAATAAGCAAAAGATAGTCTATGAGACAAAGAAGAGAGAAAGCTTTGGATTAATTTGGAGTAAGATATACAACGGAGAAAAAAGAGAGGCATGCTGGGAAATGACAGCCCATGCCTTGATCTCCATATCTTCCAAAGTCTGGTGGAAACACCAGGAGCAACGGAGAAGGAAGAACCCATGGCTGGAGTGATCCTCTGAATGTATAGCTGCCGCTGCTCTTCCAGGAGTTCTCCATACTGATCTCTGTCCATTATGAATCTGAAGTAGGTGCTTTTCCAAAACTGGCACGATGGAGATATCTATCCAGAGAGATTGGATAGAGAATCTTCTGATCAAGAAGATCCTTCTTTAAGGCATAGAAGGCAGTATATCTGGCTGGCCACTGAACATAGATCTCTTGAATGGGATTTATGGAGTTGAGATCCAAGAAGGCTTCGGTTGATAGAATAGGCTTAGCTTGACGGATCAAGGAACTGTTGATGGCTTGCAACTGAAGATGGGGTTCCTTGTAGAGCGTTTCCCATATGGAGGGAGAAAGCCTCTCACACTCAGAAATGAGGGAGCAAAACTTCGGAGGAAATGCGGCCAGAGTGATATTCTCTGAAAATGAACCGCAAAAAGGAAGGCAATCTACCCTGCTTAGCTGACATTCTCCCATCTGCTTAGCAAACATATCAAAAGCATGGGAGCCTGCATCTGAGTCAAACACTAAGGAGTGTAGCTTCGGCAGAAGAACTGGAGAGTCAACTTTGAGGTTTGCAAAATCCACTGTGAGGGGAAGATTTATTGGATGTTCTGATCTCAGCATCACTATGGCTGAATGAAATTGGTAGAACTGGACTTCAGGCAGCTTGTTCAGGTAGCAGAAATCACTGTACAACTGGAAGTTCTTGGCTATCCTGATCTCTTTCAGAATGAATGGGCCCCAAGAGGTCTTATGCCGAAGAAGGAACCACTCAGAAGAGTGGAGTGGGTGATCTCTATGGGTAAGGGTTTCTGCACGGGCAGTCAAGTATTTGGAGTACTGAGGCTTGTTTCCCTTTACAATGGCCCACTGTGCTTCAGTCTTGAACTCAGTCCCCTCATAGATTTTGGATTTTTGAAGGTGGGAGAACTGGCAAAGAGGAAGAACAATGTTTAGATGCTCTGAGAGGTTGAGGAAGGGAATACCATAGATAGTGGAAAGGATATATTTTTGAAGGTATTCCTTATAGATGGATCTTCTTTGAGGGTCGAGGGTAGAGAGTACCAAAGAGGAGGAAATAATGGTGGGGAGGGATGCTGACAGAGGTTAATGTTTCCTCTTCTTCTTGGCAGGACTAGGAGGATCAGTCCTGTGGACATGAGTGGCAGTGGATAGTATGGAGATGAGGTACTTCTCTCAAAGTCATCCGGAAGATTAGTGTCAAAGTCACTGTGAATTTGAGGTGATTCCGGAATGAAAGTGACAGAAGAAGGAGGAGTAGGAGGATAGAAGAGATGTTTGGGATTGAAGGATGAAGATGGGTGAACTGGAGTAGTTTTAGAGAGGGTGAAGATGGAGCTGAGATTTGAGAGAAGTGGGAGAGAAGGAAGGTTGAGATGAATGATAGAGGATGAGGTTTGGGTGCGAGGCATAGGTGTTTGAAGGTTGTGGAGCTGGAGGGGCTGTAGAAGAAGATGAAAGTGAGGAGGGGATTGGAGTTGCAAGAGTAGAAGTTTCAGGGGCCTTGGTAGCTGCTACTGGCTCTTTCCTTTTGCTTGACCTTCGCTGACAACTGCAGACGGCCCAGAGGCCTAAATTCCTTATGAGATGGTCCTGATGACCCTGAAGCTTGCACTGATGGCCCAGATGGCCCTGACTCTTGTGCTGGTGGCCCTGGTGGCCGAGGAACAGCTGCTGGTCTGCTCTGAGTAGCAGAAGGAGAAAGTCCACCTGTCCAGAAATTGATGATAGCATGGTCTTCATGTCTGACAATTCCTTGTTGAACCACCTCATAGCATTTCGGACTGAAGACAGATCAGAAGTGGCTGTAGCTTGACTGGCAAGATGCCTTGGACACTGGACTGAACTGATGATAATATATCTCTTGAGCCTTTAGTATGTCCATAACAGGCTTCAAATAAACTTTCCTGTGGCCCTTTCCTTGCCTTCTGTGAACCACTCTCTTTATTTTTCTCTGAGGTACTGGTTCTTCAAATCACCATGACCTGTACTAGGTCCTTCATTTACAGGGGCATTTTCAATGGGCTCCCCCTGTGATGGTGCTTCTTCTGGTACAAGCTCTTGCTCCCCCTGAATAGGAGCAGATTTAACAACATTTTCTTGTTCCCCCAGAGTGGGAGCTTCTTCCAAAACAATGTCCTCACTATGGCCTTCTGCCACAGATTCTGACATTTGAGGCTCACTTCCAATTGCTCCACTTGGCTAGGAGCTTCCTCCATTTCAATGTGACCCTCAGCCACAGAAGTAGATACTTGAGACACACTTGAAATTTGCTCTCCCTCAGTAGGAGCTTCATCCATCACTACTTTCCCTTGCGCAACTGTTGGCTTTGAAATATTTGCTAATAATATATTTCTGCAGATCTTTCAATATGGCCTGGTGCCATAGCTTATGTCTCTGTAAGTCCACCTATTTCTGAAGTAACTGAGGTGGAAGGAAAGGAATCCAACACTTCTCTTAGAATAGAGGCAACTCTGGATATGGGCAAGGGATCTGCCACACCTGCTACTGCTTCTCCCATTGGAGTTTTTGGAGGACGAGAGTCAACCTCCATAACATGTGATCCTGAAGTCTCTACTTGTTCTCCACTGTAGGTTCTGCTGTTGCTTGTTCTACTGCTACTGATTCTACCTCTAATTCAGCTGGTGGATCTGCTGCTTCTTCTGGAATCTCTGGAACATCTCTAATGATGGCCTCTCCCTCTGCCACAGAGGTCTTGGTCCATATCCCATTCTGCACTGAGAATCCACTTTTCTTTAGTTCCTGGACCTTATAGACTGGCCCATCTTTTCCACAATTGTCCCAGATAGATTTACTGCAAAATGGTTGAAAATCTTCGTAAGTAGATGAGCATAGGCAATGAAACATTCATTTGCTCTTTGTATCCCAGATTTGATCATGGGCAAACTTCATTCTCTCCATCATGACCTCGGCCATGTTAATCTCCTTTGCGGATTACCTAGATCATCATATCCGAATCTGCCCTAGTACAAGTTGAGAAGGTGGCACTGGGGGAACTATGATTTGGCAGATAATAAAATGAAGTAAACGGTTGAATGCAGTCATCTGATTGATATCCAATTCTCATCTCTTAGCCTGAAACCTGGACCTCTAATGCCAAGACCCTTTGCTTGATCGTTCACTGTGTGAACCCCACTGTGTCCAGAAGTCTTCACCCCAAACAACAAGTGCAAAAGCTCATGATCTACTTTAATTTGGATACCCTTTACAGATGAGACAAGGACCCATCCGCCTCTGACCATAGACAAACATAAAAGGCTTTCACCAGGTTGGGATAGCTTACCTCGGTGAAGGTGGCATATCCATCCACTGCATCCTTCTCAAAGTTTCTGCTATACTGCTCAAGCCATTCTTTTCTAGATTGATACATCCACTACTTTATTTCCGCAAACCTTCGTCTTGACGAATGTAAACCTTTCCTGCTGCTCAGGGGACAAATACTCAGCACTGTAGCCCCCTACACTTCCGGAGATCACTGGAGCGGCCATGGGTAGAGTGGAGAATGGTTCTGGAGAAAGGAGATGATGGAAGGGATGGAAGCCCTCAAGGGATTCTTCGCGGGAAGAAGAGAAGGCTTCAAATCTTGCGGAGAGTCGATGCCGGAATCGTTAGGGCATCGGCTTTGGGCGAACAGATAAAGGAGAAGGAAGGGTAAAGGTGGGAGATGAGTCGTCCCACAACGATTTGACTAATTAATAATACTTTATCGAAAAAGGAGGCGCCAAAAAGGGTAACGACAGAAAGTGACAAAAAGGTTTGACGAGTCAAACTATTTTTAACACAATAGCGGTCAAATAAAGTAAATAAGCTGAGTTTTGCTTAATGCCAGAGGGAGAGAGAAGATTTCATTATAATCTGAAAAATTTATATGCCATTTAAATACAGAAATCTTTTCACAAATTGCACATCCCTAATTCCCTTCTAAGATGTAATCTCCCTTCAGGTAGGGCTTTTGTGAAGATATCTGCCAATTGACCATTTGTATCTATAAAAGAAATTTCTAAGTTACCACTAGCTACATGATCTCGAATGAAATGATATCTAACCTCAATGTGTTTAGTCCTCGAGTGTTGCACTGGGTTTTTGGTGAGGTTGATGGCACTTGTATTATCACACAGTAGTGGAATTGACTTGATATGAATGCCGAAATCCTCAAGTTTGTGCTTTATCCATAGGAGTTGTGTACAGCAACTTCAGCAGCAACATATTCAGCTTCAGCTGTTGATAGAACTACTGAGTTTTGTTTCTTGGAAGACCAAGATATCAGACATCCTGCAAGAAATTGACAACAACCACTGGTGCTCTTCTATCTACTTTGCATCCAGCATAGTCAGCATCAGAATATCCTACTAAGTTTATTTCATTAGATTTTGGATACCAAAGACCTAAATCATGAGTTCTAGCTAAATATCTAAATATTCTTTTCACATAAATTAAATGAGACTCTCTAGGGTCTGCTTGATATCTAGCACACATGCATACACTAAATAAAATGTCTAGTCTACTAGCTGTTAAGTAAAGTAATGACCCTATCATACCTCTATAGTTCTTTTGATCTACCTTTTTACCATTTTGATCCTTGTCCATTCTGATTGATGTGCTCATTGGCGTTGAAGTGGCTTTGCACCTTCAAATCCAAATTTCTTTAACAGCTCTTTGGTGTACTTGGATTCACAGATGTGGGTGCCTTCCTTCCCTTGCTTGATTTGTAATCCAAGGAAGTAGTTTAGCTCCCCCATCATACTCATTTCAAATTCTCCCTGCATAAGCTTTTCAAAGTACTTGCAAAAAGATTCATCAGTAGATCCAAAAATAATATCATCTACATATATTTGCACAAGTAGTATATGTTTGACTTTTGATTTTATTAATAATGTACTATCTACTTGACCTCTAGTGAAACCATGATCTAATAAGAAAGTACTAAGCCTTTCATACCAGGCTCTAGGTGCTTGCTTTAAACCATATAAAGCCTATGGAGTTTAAATACATGATTTGGAAATTTGGTGTCATCAAAACCTGGAGGTTGTTCAACATATACTTCCTCTTTGATAACCATTTAAAAAAGCAGATTTGACATCCATTTGAAATAATTTTAAATTTAATGCAGATGCATAAGCAAGTAAAATTCTAATAGCCTCAAGTCTAGCCACAGGTGCATAGGTTTCATCAAAATCTATGCCTTCCTCTTGGAATAGTCTTGAGCAACCAGTCTGGCCTTGTTTCTTGAGATTACTCCAGACTCATCCATTTATTTCTGAACACCCCTTGGTGCCAATAACTGAATGATTGGATGGTCTAGGTACAAGTGACCATACTTGGTTTCTCTTGAACTGATTTAGTTCATCTTGCATGGCTATTATCCAAGATTCATCAGTTAAAGCTTCATTGACTATCTTAGGCTCTATTTGAGAAGAAACTAAATAATCACAAGGAATTACATTACCTCTTGTTCTTACCCCTACAGATGGATCACCAATAATGTTCTCAAGAGGGTGATTTTTCTTATTTCTCCATTCTTTTAGAAGATTTTCATGTTGAATTTCAGTTTGCTGCAGTTCTTCTAGAGGTGGATCTTCCTTGTCCTCAATTGAGGTATTCTTTAATTTTTCGGACAGTCATCTGCATCATCAATGTCACTAATTCTTCCTTTTTCAAGGAAGGGTTAGATTCATCAAAAATAACATGCACAGTTTTTTCAATTAATAATGAGCGTTTATTGAAAACTCTATAACCTTTGGGTTTAGAAGTGTACCCCATAAAGATGCCTTCATCTGATTTGGCATCTAACTTACCAATGTCCCTTTTTCCATTGTTATGGATGAAGCAAGGACATCCAATATTTTGAAGTGACTGATCTTAGGTTTCTTTCCCTTGTAGAGTTCATAAGCAGTCTTCGTCAGAATTGGCCTGATCATTACCCTATTAATGATGTAGCTTGCAGTGTTGATGGCTTCGGCACAAAAATATCTTGGCAAGTCATATTCTGATACATTATTCTTGCCATATCCAAAAGAGTTCTATTTTTCCTCTCAGCAATTCCATTCTGTTGAGGTGTCGTGGTGCTGAGAAGTTGTGCTCAATTCCTTGGTCATCAAAGAACTTGGCAAACTTTTCATTTTGACATTCACCACCATGATCTGGTCTGATAGAGATAATGGTGAACTTCTGATCTTTCTGAACTTTCTTGCTGAAGCTGACAAAATTATCAAAGGTGTCATCTTTGTGCTCTAGAAAGGATACCAAGTAAATCTTGAGTAATCATCAACTATGATAAATCCAAAATTCTTTCCCCCAAGACTGGTAGTCCTCATTGGCCCAAATAGATCCATGTGAAGTAGTTCTAACGGCTTGAGGTGGTCATTACTGTCTTTGATTTGAAAGAGTTCTTGGTGTGCTTTCCTCTTGCACAAGGTCTGTAGATGCTATGCATTTTTGTGTTGACCTTTGGCAGTCCTTCCACTAGATTTCTTTTTCTGAGCTTGTTCAATCCATCCAAACTACAGTGTCCCAGTCTTCTGTGCCACAGCTCAGTTGATTGATCTTTGCTGGCTGCCAAACAGACATCTTGATCCCTGAGTTCCTCAAGATAGAGTACATACAATTTCTTTCTCTATATGCTTCAAAGATGACTGCTCCATCCTTTAATATGCTGCATTTTGATTCTTGGAACTGAATCTGATGGCCTATATCACACAACTGGCTGATGCTAATGAGATTGTGCTTTAATCCTTTGACCAGCAACACATCTTCAATAATTGATTTTCCTTTGTTGTTCACGGACCCACTTCCTATCACTGTGCCTTTTCCATTGTCTCCATAGGTAACTGTTCCCTCTTCAGCTTGGAGATTGACAAAGAACTTCTGGTTTTCTGACATGTCTTGAGCATCCACTATCCAAGTACCATTTGGATGCTCTTGAGTTTCCCTGAAATTAAACATTAAGTTTCAGGTACCCAAGTTCTTTTTGGGTCCTGATGGGTTAGTATCATTAATTTTACCTTTTATTATCCATTTTTATGTTTTGTTGGGCATGTTATTGTGATATGTCCTAATTTGTTGCAGTGATCACAGCAGGATAATTTTGTTATCTTTTCTATATACTTGAACTCAGCTTTATATGTTATATCTTGTTCAGGTATAAACTTTGGTGCTGGATATGTTTTAGGGTAGACTATGGTTTCTTCATTATCTGGGGGTGTGTATCCTAACCCATTTTTCTTCTTACCTACTCTTCTAGCACCTTTTAATATTAGAGAGTTTTTACCATTAGTAAATTTCTCTAGTGTGCTTGATGGTTTATCTTTTCTTCATTTAAGTTTTTAATTTCTTTTCTTAATTCATCTGTCCTTTCCTGTTTTTCCAATTTTGTTATTTGTTCATTCTTAGCTTTTAGGTCTTCACATAACAATTCATTTCTTCTTTTAAGTTCAGTTATTTGTTTCTCTAATTCTTCGTTTTCTATTTTTAGATCTGAATTAATGTTTTCTAAACAGATTACTTTTTTCTTACCACTTTAAGTAATTTAGATACTTCTTTATATTTCATAAAGTTCATTAAAGGCACTTTCTAGATTATCAGATCTGAATCATTACAAGAATCAAAGGAAGAGTCAGAAGTTACCTTTTCTTCGGTGTTGGCCATGAGAGCCAGGTTGGCTTCTTCTTCTTCTCCATCACTGCTTGAGCTTGACTCACTGTCTGAGTCACTGTTGTTCTCCTAAGCAGCTGCCATTGCCTTCTTTTATACTTCTTGAATTTTCTGAAATTATCCTTCTTCTTGTGATCATTCTTCTTAAGCAATGGACAATCTGCCTTGATGTGTCCAGTTTCTTGCATTCATAGCAAATCATTTCTCCTTTCTTTGAATCCTTTACTTCTGGTTTTCTAAAATCTTTATTTTTCTTAAAAAATCTTCTCCCAGACTGGAACTTCTTCTTCTTTGCTAGAATTCTTTGAAGTCTTCGAGACATCATTGCTTCTTCATTATCACTGTCCTTACTGCTTTCACTATTGTCCTGTGATTCTTCTGATATATCTTCATTTGCCTTGAGAGCGTTTGATTGCTTCTTTCTGCTGGAGGATTCTCCTAATCTCTCCATATTTATCTCATGAGCCATGAGGGATCCTATTAACTTCTCCAATGACATTAGTTTTAGATCATTGGCTTCCTCAATGGCTGTTACCTTTGGAGTACATGAGGATGGCAGAGATCTGAGGATCTTCCTGACCATATCTGGTACATCATAGATTTTTCCTAATCCAGCTAACCCATTTGTGATATCTGTGAATCTACTAAACATTTGGGTTATGGATTCACCTGACTGCATCTGGAATCTTTCATATTGAGTCACAAGAATGTCGATTCTTGTCTCCTTTACCTTATCTGTCCCTTCATAGGTAATCCTAAGCTTTTCCCACATTTCTATTGCGGATTTGCAGACTGAAACTCTGTTGAATTCTTTCTTGCTGAGGGCACAGCATAGGATGCTCTTGGCTTTGCAGTTTAAAGATATTCTTCTTCTATCATCATCTGTCCACTGAGCCTTTGGATTGGTGACTAGAAGATCACCTTCTTCTACAATCGACCAAATCATGTAATCATGTCCTTGTAGAAAGAACTCCATTCTTGTCTTCCAATAGGTATAATCTTCTCTATCAAACAAGGAGGTCTGTTGACTGACTGACCTTCGAAGTTACCTTGGGCTACCATGGATCTTTACTCTTCAGATCGTTGGATCTTCTTCTTTGTCAAAGAGACTCACTCTAATACCACTTTTGCCCAGCTAGCTAGCCCAGAGGGGGTGAATGGGTTATTAAAATTTGATCTTTGATTGACCCTGTTCACTAATAAGATTACACAACAACTTAAACGAAAGTTAGAGTTAGAGGAAATGAAACATCAAATGCACAAAACACAGCCACAAGACACAAGGATTTTATCCTGGTTTGGAACTCCTATCCACAGGAGACCTACGTCCAGTCTCTGAGCAATACCTCAGGATATCACTATCAAGGGTACTATCCCCCTCACGGATCCTTACACCCAGCCACAACCGGTCTTCCTTCAACCTGAAGGGAAAACAACCACCCTAGATACCACCAGGTCTTCCTTCACACAGAAGGGAATACACCACCCTGGATACCACCAGGTCTTCCTTCACACAGAAGGGAATAAAACTAATAAAAGTAAGCACAAGAACAGGCTTTAGGAACTAGCTCAAACAGCTATAGTCTGAAGCAAATAAGCCTCAAGAGAGAAAGGATTTTGACACTGGTTTCTCTCAAAAGACTTCACTAACTCTCACAGGAATTTCTTTTTCAACACAGAGAGCTAAAGAGCTGAGATCTATTGGAATGGAGTGCTTCGCTCTTGTTTTCAACTACTGAAGACTTGAAGGATTGGCTATTCTCTATCACAGAATTTGTTCTCTTCAAAAGTATATCCTTCTCAGTCTTGTAGTCTTGTATTTAAGCTTTTACTTGAAATTTGAATGTTAAAGAACCGTTGTCTCTCATTCTGGTGTACGTTAGATTGGTCTGCAAGGAGCTTCTGATCTTCAGTCTTTTATCCTTTAGTACATATCAAAGAAATGTTTGATATCTTGTATCTTTTGTGTCCAACGTTGTACAGATAAATCTTGTCAGGTATCTGCAAGCATATCACATACATAGGACAGCTAGGCTGTCACTGATTGTTAGTCACAGTTGGAAAGATTTGCTATAATTAGCAAAGCTCCTTTCTGTCAAAATAATGATGTAGACAGAATAGCATAATAGTGGAAGATATCATCTGCATGCATGAGAGATACGTTCAGAGTGCATTGAATGCATAGCAGACAAACAGGCGAGACACGACTTTGACTATTCAACGTATATTAAAGAATATTGATAAAATCGATATGAACAGAGCCGATGCCTTTATGACTTATGAAATCGTTATAAGTTGATGGGCAAATCGTTCTGACAGAGAATCATTAGTCATAATGAAATCGTTGTAAGTACTTATGAAATCGTTGTGGTAGACAAATCGTTATGAACAATACAGAAATCGTTATGAGTTCTACAGAAATTGATGTGATCACTTAAGAAATCGTTGTGGTAGACAAATCTTTATGAAGAATACAGAAATCGTTATGAGTTCTACAGAAATCGATGTGATCACTTAAGAAATCGTTGTGGTAGACAAATCGTTATAAACAATACAGAAATCGTTATGAGTTCTACAGAAATCGATGTGATCACTTAAGAAATTGTTGTGGTAGACAAATCGTTATGAACAATACAGAAATCGTTATGACAAATTAATAAATCGTTGCGACGAGCAAATCGTTACGAGGTCTTAAGAAATCGTTATGACAACTTAAGAAATCGTTACGACGAGCAAATCGTTACGAGGTCTTAAGAAATCGTTATGACAACTTAAGAAATCGTTGCGACGAGCAAATCGTTACGAGGTCTTAAGAAATCGTTATGACATCTTAAAAAATCGTTGCAATGACTTGAAAGAAATGAAGTGAGAGTTTTACCTGACTGTCTTTGAACTTCCATTTACTTTTATTTCTTGTCCTCAAGGCTCAAGTAATTTATTAGTATTATTTTGTTAATCATCGAAACTAATGTATGTATAAGTGAATTAATTTATATGGGGAAAGTTTGGTCATCACCTGCAACTACGTTCCAGTGACAGGATAAGAGAAAGCGGTGTACCAGACACAGCAGCAATCAGTGGCAGTCGGCAGTACTCAGGTACCCTCTGTATGTTCCCCTGGTGTGATGAAAGAGTGTCCCCACTGTGGGAAGACACATGGTGGTTCCGAATGTTGGATTACGGGAAAGTGCTTGAAGTGCGGAAGTAGCGACCACAAGATCAAGGATTTTATGAGACTTCAGCAGGGAGTCCAGCGCAGAGCGCCAACCCCAACAGCGGTATAGCGGCAACAGCGCCAGTTATAGGAAGACCAGGAAGGCCTCGAGCCCCATCTCAAGTGTTTGCTTTAGCGCGCGAGGACGCCGAGCAGGCGGAGCTTGTCAACGAAGGTACGGTTTTACTTCTAGGTGTGCACGCTCAGGTTTTGTTTGATACGGGTGTTACTCACTCGTTCATTTCCGAGCGGTTCGCTAGGCAGTTAGCCCTAGAGTCAGGCGTAGAGTCTGAGGAGTTAGAGGTCCCTTTGTCTGTGCACACCCCTGTGGGTACGGTATCAACTAGGAAGTGCATTCCGTCGTTACCTGTGTGCATTGAGGATAGAGTCCTAGAAGGGTGTTTCTTCTTGCTAAAGATGAAGGACTATGATGCTATTCTTGGTCTGGATTGGTAGAGGAGCACTATGCGTTAGTAGATTGACGTGGAAAGAGGTTGTTTTCCGCATTCCTGGTGAGGACGAGTTCTCTCATCCCTTGCCAAGGAACTTGGCGGGAAAGATGGTCATCTCTACCATGAAGGCGATGCGCATGGTAAACAGGGTTGTGACACTTTTCTTGCCATCGTGGTATTAGTACCAGAGGCTGATGAGTCACTACTCTTGCAGAGATTGAGGTAGTGCAGGATTTTCCAGACGTCTTTCCTGATGATTTGTCTGGATTGCCACCGGATAGAGAGATAGAGTTCACCATAGAGTTGCTTTCGGGCACCTCTCCTATCTTGAAGGCTCCATATCGGATGGCACCTGTGGAGTTAGCCGAGTTGAGGAGGCAGTTGCAAGAGTTGCTAGATAAGGGTTTGTTCACCCTAGTGTTTCCCCTTGGGGTGGGTGCACCTATATTATTCGTCAAGAAGAAAGACTGGTCACTTAGGTATGCATTGACTACAGAAAGCTGACCAAGTGACTGTGAAGAACAGGTATCCCTTACCTTGTATTGATGATTTGTTTGACCAGTTGCAAGATGCATCAGTCTTTTCTAAGATTGATTTGCGATCTGGTTATCATCAGTTGAGGATTCGGAGTGAGGATGTGTCCAAGACGGCATTCAGATTCCGTTATGAACATTATGAGTTTTTGGTTCTTCCCTTCGGATTGACCAACGCCCCTGCAGCGTCATGGATCTCATGAACAGGGTGTTTAGGCCGTATCTAGATAGCTTTGTTGTGGTGTAATTGATGATGTGCTGGTCTACTCTTCGGACGAGGCCACACACCGTCATCATTTGAGGGGTATAGTATTAGAGGTCCTCCGTGAGCACAAGTTGTATGCTAAGTTCAACAAATGCGACTTCTGGTTGCGCGAGGTTCATTTCCTCGGGCATGTTGTCTCGTGCTGGTGGTGTGGCAGTTGATCCAGTAAAGGTCCAGGCAGTTATGGAGGGGAGACTCCAAGACCCCTTCAGAGATTTGTAGTTTTCTGGGTTTGGCTGGTTACTATCGGCGATTTGTTGAGGGATTTTCATCCCTCCCCGCCCCATTGACACAGCTGACCAGAGAGGGAGTGAAGTGTGACTGGTCCGAGAAGTGTGAGAGTAGTTTTCAATATTGAAGACTAAGCTCACTTCAGCTCCGGTGTTAGTTGGACCGAGAGGTGTAGAGGGTTTTGCTATCTACACGGATGCGTCTCGGATTGGCTTAGGCTGTGTGCTAATGCAGCAGGAAGGGTAGTGGCTTATGCTTCTCGTCAGTTGAAGGAGCATGAGAAGAACTATCCGACTCATGATTTGGAGCTCGCAGCAGTGGTTCATGCACTAAAGATCTGGAGGCACTATCTTTATGGTGTCAGATTTGAGGTGCTTACTGACCACAAGAGCTTGAAGTATCTTTTCTCCTAAAAGGAATTAAACCTGAGGCAGAGAAGATAGATTGAGTTCTTGAAGGACTATGACTTCGACCTTCAGTATCACCCCTGGGAAGGCGAATGTCATAGTGGATGCTCTGAGTAGAAAGAGGCCATCTCCCAGCAGGATTGGAAGATGTTGGAGGATGCGGCTTGCACATTGACTGAGTTAGAGCCATCGCTATGCCAGGCTTTTGTAGCTCAGTTATCCCTTAGGTCCTTTTTTGGATGAGGTGATCGAGCAACAGAAATCCGACCCTAGACTCTTAGAGTTAGTTCGCAAGGCAGGCATTGCTCATGATGAGATGGTGTGATTAGATTCTATCACCGTGTTTGTGTCCCTGATTTGGTAGATGTCCGTGAGCATGTGTTAGCGGAAGCTCATAGGTCGAGATTCTCTATTCATCTGGGTAACACGAAAATGTACCAGGATTTGAAGAGGTCCTTTTTGGGTCTCGCATGAAGAGGGATGTAGCGGATTATGTATCCCGGTGTTTAGTATGCCAGCAAGTAAAGGCCGGCGACAGTGACCATCCGGCTTATGCAAAGGATGGAGATCCCAGTGTGGAAGTGGGAAGCTGTCACTATGGACTTCGTTTCGGGTTTGCCTCAATCTAGAAGGGCAATGACTCGATTTGGGTAGTTGTAGATAGATTCTCGAAGACTCCGCATTTCTTACCTATGAAGAAGAAGTAGTCGGTTGAGAGCTTAGCTAGATTGTATGTTAGTAGTGTGGTTAGATTGCATGTTGTGCCAAAGTCGATCATTTCGGATCGAGATCCGAGATTTACTTCGAGGTTGTGGAAGGGTCTTCAGCATGTGTTAGGTTCGGAGCTGAAGCTTAGTTCGGCGTTTCATCCACAGACTAATGGACAGTCCGAGAGGACTATCCAGACGCTCAAGGATATGTGAGAGCGTGTGTAATGGATTGGAAGGATGATTGGGAGCGTCATTTACCTCTAGTGGAGTTCGCATACAACAACAACTTTCATGCGAGTATTGGTATGGCTCCATTTGAGGCGTTGTATGGTAGGCCTTGCAGATCTCCTTTATGTTGGGAGAAGACCGTGATAGGCAGCTGATCGGTCCAGAGTTAGTTCAGAGACCACGGATAGGTCCAGCTTATCAGGAAGAGGCTTGTTGCGGCGCATGATAGACAGAAGAGCTACGCCGACAACAGAAGGAAGGATTTGGAGTTCGAGGGGGTGAACATGTCTTCTTGAAGATATCACCTACTCGTGGTGTCGTCAGATTTGACAGGCATAGTAAGTTGAGCCCTAGATTCATGGCCTGTATGAGATTCTTAGACGATTGGGCAGCGTGGCATATGAGCTAGCTTTAACCCCCAGCTTTAGCTAGTGTTCATCCTGTTTTCCACGTTTCTATGCTCAGAAGTATGTCCGAGATCCATCTCATGTGTTCAGTCATGAGCTAGTGGAGATTCAGCCAGATTTCTCGTATGTGGAGCAACCAGTAGCTATTCTTGACCGGAAGGTTCAGCATTCCGGAACAAGGGTATTGCATCGGTGAAAGTTCTATGGCAGAACTTCTCGCAAGAGGAGGCTACTTGGGAGCTTGAGGATGCGATGAAGAAGAAGTATCCCCGTTTGTTTGAGTAGTTTTGTTTAAACTTCGAGGACGAAGTTTCTTTAAGGGGGAGAGGGTGTAAGGCCCTGAATTTTGTTGCATTATTTTATTTCGTGTAAATAATTCATGTTTGTGTATGCATAGATGTACATATCTACGTATGTATTAACTAGTTATACTTATGTGTGCCTGTGTATAATTAGTTGTAAATAATGTATGAATTGCATGGTGGTAGTGTGTACATGATAATACATATGTATAGCATGTACATAGGTATAAGTTAAGCATAGTTTCTGCATGTTTTGAGTTCTGGCCGAAGGACCCAGTTGGAGTCCACATGGATGGACGCCCATGCTGAGTCAGCGTCCACCTCGATGGACGCCAATTCTTAAGCCAACGTCCATGGACGTGGACGTTAAGATCTCTGACCTGCATGCGTTGCAGACCCCGAAACTCCGGGGGCAAGCTAGCCCAGCCATTGGGGAGATGTCCCCACGGCTAACAGGCTTTCACATCACCTCTCCGGGGTTCCCCAAACCCCTTTGCTATAAACCACACCCCCTTCTACACTAGACAACCCCTCTTGACCTCTTTCAGAGAGATAGAGAAAAACCCTAGCTCGGAGCTGCATAAAGACTGAACTTTGGAGGCTTCAATCCGGCGATTCAAGGCTTCATCCGGCGACCTACTGCATCAGGAGGGTAGCTGGACATCGGGGAAGACTTCCCCAACCGCGGTTTAGCTTCTACACCAACCTAGAACCCGGAGGAGAGCATTTGTGGAGGCTTCTTGGGACTGCCCAAGGAGAGCTTCACCACCATCTTAATCCCTTTGGAGACTTGTTTAAAGGCAAGTAACCCTCACATTTCGTCCATGTAGATGTCTAGTAGGATTTTGTTATTTTTACAGATTTTAAATCGAGTTCTAGATCCCCCATTCTTCTTGTATTTGGAGCTCGGGTCTGTATTTCTACAAGACCTGAACTTTACGGCAAGCTCCCTTGCCGTCAAGTTCTTCATTAACGGCCAACGATGTTGCCGTTAAGCTCCATTAACGGCCAGACTATGCCGTTAAGATCATCAGGACAGAACAGTGAGCTGTTCTCTCCTTCTATATGATAATTTTTCGAGGTTCTCGCATGAGGATATATGGTAACTGTACTATGATATGTATTATGAATGGTGGTATGTGTGGTGAGGTCCTTACAATTTCTGAAATTGGTATGAAGGGTGTCATTATGAAAAAATGCATGTATGATAAAAATCCTACATCATGTTAGTTTCTGTTTGTGCAACTCGTGAGGAATTTGGGTGCCCTAAATTTATGAACCATGTGTGTAGGGGTCAGTCTGTGCCCTGCAATTTCTAAAATTCTCCATGCTCGCATGATTACTGTAAATTTCTGTTCTGAAAATAGAAAACATGCGTAGGGTTTGTGAAATTTCAGTAAATTGTGTGTTGTGTAATAAATTCGGGGGAAATTCCTGTGATAAGGTATATGTTGGGTTTAGGGTTAAGGTCTGTTGAATCTGCTATTCATGTTGTGTTCGGTGGTGGAATTGAATTATGGATAATATGAGGCTGAATGTTTCAATTTCTGAAATTATATGTTAACTCTGAAAAAAATCTGGAAAATTTCATGTAGGATTACAAACTGAAATGAGTATGTGGTTAAATTTTCATGCTATTCTGATGACTGCAAGTGTGTTATGAAAATTTCATGTGAAAAATGTGATAAATGCATGTTATCATGAATATGACTTAATGATGGTTTTTCCAACCTGAATAATGCAAGTTAGTGAATGTTAATCCCTTATCAGTAGCATCATGCTAGGAAAAACAGAGCCATGTGTGTGAGAGAGAGAATGAAAAGGTATGAGGATGTCTTGTGTAAATGTGTACTAAAATCGGTATGTGTAATGTGTAAGACTGTGCCAAGTGTGACATGCTTCCATAGAGAGATGTGGAACCGTATCATGGAAAAGTCCCCATGAGAAGGTTCGATGTGTTAATCCTATGGGCATTAGGATGAAATCCTAGAGGTGGACAAGTACCACTGGTTAGGGTGGAGACTTGTTCTACCGGTCTGCGCAGTCCAAGAGTCGTCACTGTATTGCCTAGGTGGCGTCTATGTGTATGTGATGTGTATGTGTCCTTCTAATGGTGGTTTGGACTATGTGTCACGGCACTAAAGTGTGAAGAATGTGAATGTGTACATGTGTAAGTTGTGTAATGTGAACATGTGTAAATGTGCAATGTGTAAAAAGTGAACTATGTGAATGAGGAAATTGTGCAACATGTGAAACTAATGTGTTAGATGATGAAATGGTGATCCATGATATGTTAATGTTGAACTGTGGTATAACAACAACCTAATTGTAGTTATGAAAATGTTTTACATGTGTACAAATGCGTAGGATCTATGCTAGTAGCATTTCTTGCTTATGTGTAAACGTTTCCATGTTTAAGCGCCACCATGATATAGTTAATTGAGATTGTAGCTCTCATGTGATTGGTTGTGAGTTTCTAATTCATGTCAAAACAGCAAGCTAAAAGTGTATAAAACGACAATGTGCATGTACAAGAATGTGTAGAAATCATGATAGAAGGTCTCCTTGCATGTATGAAAGCACACCATGTTTGACTGCTCTCATGTTTTGCTTAATTGGAGGTAAAACCTTTATGTGATGGAATAAGTAGAAAGCATGTGATAGGACGTTTTACTTTGGAAAAATCTGAAATCATGAACCATGTGTTTAATTTGGTAGAATTACCATGATAGGTTGTCTCTTATTGATGTCAAGCATGCTACATGTTTTGTCTTGTGACTTAGGGTGAAAACCTATTATGATATATGCATGTATGATATGTGTGGTGTTATTTGCTGAGTCTTTTAGACTCATTATTTGCTTCGGCGTACAGGTTTAGTTGGTGATGCTACACCGTTAGAAGAGGCAGTGGAGAGCGACTCCGAGCGTGGAGACTAGCTCTTTGGAGTTCACTTGTGACATTTTGTGATTTCATAGTATGTATTGTAAGGCAGTGTATTAGAATATCATGTAATCATGGACAAACTATGTATTTTATTTTAGCACTTCTCTTATGGGATTATGTGGACTTTAGATCTTTAAATTGTTACATGAATCATGTATGTTAAATGTGGATGATGAGATGAATGAAAGATATGGTTCTTTTACTTCCGCTACTCTGTATTTATATTTGTGCATATCTCAATTGTATGTAAGCGTTGGGTAAATGTCCCGCTGTGACATCGTTCACTATGCCGACGTGGGTTGGTATAACTGTACCGGTATAATGAGGGTCGTCACACTAGTTGTACCCTAATGCTCATAACACCCTTAGGGATCGATATGATCAAATGGCTTTAGAAGTTCTCTCTCATCTTGACTCACGCTGCACCTCTGGACCGGTACATAACATGGCCAGTGTAAGGGTAGTGAATTCCACCTGACCGCCAACACCAATTATGCGTGTTGTGCAACTGTTAGTATCGCCCGTTTAATCGATGTTTTATGTGCATGACCTATAGTTCTCATCTATACTCTACTCGCTCATCTATTCACACTCTCTCTACTATCTCGTCTATTCATCTAGTACTCTCATCTATTTCTTGGTACTCTCTATGGCCATTGACTGATTGTCTAAGGATAAATAATAACTAATGCCGGCAAATATAAAGGCCCGGTCAGGTCTGGGAGGTGCGCCCAAAAGTGCTATTTGCCCGCAGGAGTAAATCACCAGAGTGTTTGGCATTACACTCAAGTGCTATCTATCTCGACTATCTAAATGACAATTAAAGTGCTATACTATACTTGTTGTGCTATTTTTACACTTTGTGCTATTGTGCTATAGCCATCCTGCTCTATGCTATATTTGGAAATGTGTGCTATTTCAATCATATGCTACCGTGCTATCTCTTACGTTACTTGACTCTCTCATCTATCATATAGTGACTCTACTTTTAGTACATTAATCATGTAAAGTTTGCCCGCACCATGAGATATAAATCCTACTGGGCATTGTCGCTCACCCTACGTTATTTGTCTTTGTGTCTTAGGTGAGGCTGAGGAAAATGAGTACACTCACGAGGATGGGAAGACCAGGAGTGATCCACGAGTGCCATGACGTCACCAAGTTATCCTAGATGTCTTAGTTAGTCTGTTATTTCCATTTTGCATATTAGAGTCAATTAGGCCCTATGTTATGGCTTTGAGTTAGTTGATGTAATAGGCAGCAGTTGAATTATCAATAAAAGTTATTTGATTTCATATTATTAAATTGTCCATGGTTTTGTTGTCTATTCTACACTCTATACTCGCTTACTTGCAACTGCCTCACGTTCCGATATTCCACGTCGGGGCGTGATAGTCTGCATCTTCAATCTCCCCACTCCTGTGCAAACCTCGTAGCTGATATGTAGCAAGAATCACCCTGTCTGCCTACGGACACCTCATCATGATAAAGACTCTCTTTATCTCATGCACCCAGTGCTCCGCTGTATCTGGGTTAGGGCCTCCGGAGTACGTAGGGGGCTGCAACTGCAAGAACCTCTCCACAAGTGCTGTAGACTCCTCAGCACTAGCTGGCAGTGCTGGTACTACTGGGAGTATGGGTACAACGAGTGGTACCTCAACTCCTGGTGGTGGTGGGGGTGGTGCTACTGGTAGTGCCTCCTCCACAATCGGTAGTACAACTGCTGCCGGCTGTACCGGTGCCTACTGATCCAGCCTCGTCTGAATATCTATGATGCTTTCCCAAAATCTCTCTATCATCTACTATATAGTCTCCTCTGACTCATCTCCACCACTTCCCTAATCTCTCATGTCTGCCATTTCTAATCCGGCACAAACATCATTCCAACCGCACAACATACAACAAATCAATACAAAAACCAGGGTCAACTACCAGCAGTGGGCTAAAGTAGAGAATAGGCTATGTAAATTTCTGATTCCTTTATATTCACATGGACCTTGCTTTGATACCAATTGTAGCGGTCCTCGTCGTTCAAACCTGTTAACCTAATAACGAGCTTGACCCGACTCCGCCTCCCGCGAATGAGCCAAACCCTCGCAAGGGATACCATTCACATGTCCATAGAAATATAAATGAAACAGCTCAAATATATATAAGACTGTCACATCTCAGAAATATTTACATGAAATATACATAGCCATTTTCTCAACTATAGCCAGACACAAGTACAGCAACCTGGGGCATACCTCGAGGTGAACAGAAAAAGAAGATTACACTGCTGGTGGTGCAGACCCAACTCTACTACAGTGTGGCTTCGAACTAGAAGAAGGGCGAGAAGCCTCCTGCTCTCCCTCACCTGAAAGAAGTAGGGGTGAGCCTTGCAAGTCACTGGCACAGTAGGGAAACTATAACGACCCTCCTTATACCGGTACGGATATACCATCCCACATCGATATAGAGAGCATCGCTACAGTGGGACATGTACCCAACACATGTACAATAGACTGAAACGTACACAAATATAACACATTACAGTGGAATAGAAAGAACTGGAAATAAATCTCTTATTCCATCATCCACATTTATACACACTTTATATAGTACAAAAGGAACTAACTATTTCATAGCTGGGAAATTTAACAAATTACATTGTCCACCTCTTTCAAATAAAATGAATTACATAACTCAAATGTAATACAAATCTCCCTTTATTACATACTATGAAAGGAAATACAACGTCACTAGCTCCACAAGTAATCTCCTACTCCCGCTCTGAGTCACTCCTAACAGTCTCCTCGGAAGAGGAAGAGACACCTGCACCTGTACGCCAAAGCAAGAGTGAGTCCAAAGACTCAGCAAGTAACTTCCATTCACACTAGACATACATACATCACATGGGCTAATTGCATTTTTCATAACACAACTATTACATATAGCATGGATTAGTTAATCAACTAAAGGAAAAACCTAAACATGATAATTCTACATTTACAACACATGATACTTGATTTATATTTTAATTCACAAAATTTAATCTATCACATGCTTTCTACGCATTCTTTAACATAGAATCAATTTTACATTTCATTACATGTATGTTGCAACATGGTAGCAATTAAGCATAGAGTTCACATTAAAAGGAAAAGACATTCCTAGCATGGCTTCTATGCAAAATTTCATATTCATATCACATTCTAAACATAGTTAGCTTGCTGTTTTACATGGGTTAACACATTCATAACAGAAAATACATGCTCTTATATCGCATTTACATATTTACATGCTCGTTACTTATTTACATAATTTCACTTTCACTTTTCACATAACCACAAATTCACATTATAACATTGGTATGCCATGACACATAGTCCAAACCACTATAAAAGGACACACACTTATCACATCACACATATATCTATCACCTAGGCATTACAGTGATAAATCTTAGTTACTGCGCAGAACCGGGAGAAGCACTCTCCACCCTAACCAACGATACTTGTCCGCCTCCAGGATTTTATCCCAATGCCCATGGGATTTTAAACACATATGAACCTTCCCGTAGGGACTTTACTACGGTACAGTTCCACAGCCCTCTAAGGTAGCAGTGTCACCCATTAGCACATTTACACATTTTCTCAATTTTTAACACACACTTAATGTACATCTTAACACATTTGTTTCATGTTCACGCATACACACATTGTAGGATCACCTAGCATGGTACTACTGTTTTCAGGGTTAAACAATCACCATTGATTCAATTCATGCTGCTGCAACTACTAGGTTATCATAATTACTCTAACATGCTTTAATTACCCTTTCATGATGAATTAATGAAATCCATGCCCACTGTTGTCAAATTGCACAAAAGTTTAATTGTAGACTGTTTACAGATCATACCTCCCACATGTAATTTTCTTATTTTTTTGACATACACACTAATTCTAAAATTAGGACAGTGATATTGCACAATACATCAACAATCAAACTCGCATGGTTTATATTGAAACAGGTGTATAATTCATTCTTACACAAGCATCTGATAGTCATGAATTCATACAAAATATCTAGGAATTTAACTGTTTCATACAATTTGTTTGAAATTTAAACTAGCAATGTATGCTTATTGTTTTACAATTTAGGAAAAATATAACTAATTACACAGATATCAGAAAATTTCCAAATTTTCTTGGCATGGACTGACATTTATAAACATCTTTCAGAAATTGCGTGGTACTCAAATTCCACATAGATCGTACAAAACATGAATTTATAAGATTAAAACCTGCTTGACATGCATTTTATAAATTTCAGACAATTAAGGAATTGCGCAAAAATTCATGAAATTCTCACAACATGTTTCAATAAAGATAGTATATGGCATATCACTTTTACATTATATCCTCATGCGCAGAAAATCCGAAAATAGCTTCTATAGGGCAGCAGACTATACTATCTCTGCCTGAAGAACTCAACGGCAAGGGTGTGGCCGTTTATCATGTTAATGACAACATAGGGCGTCGCCAACTTAGGATATTAACGGCAAGAGATCACGCCATTAAGTTTCTGTCTGTGCAAAACATAGACTGAATGTGACGACCCCATCAGCAAACTGGCGCAACAATCATACTAGTTCGTAGACTTCCCAGGAAGGTCACCCATCATGGGACTACTCTCAACTAAGCACACTTAACTTTAGAGTTCTTTTCCTGCGCGAGCTCTGAAAATGACTAGTCCGAAATGTGGTAGTTGCTGATTTAGTCCATTTAACATATTCTTATATGGGGTGTTACAATCTACCCCTTATATAAGCGACATCCTCGTCGCTGCTCACATATAGCACACAATCAAACCCCGGTAGGTAGGATTCTAGAGGTGGCCCTTACAGGCTCAAGAGGTGGCTCCCACTATGTAGCACTTTGCGCCTTATGGCCTCAAGAGGTGGCTCCCATAGCATACACTTTGCCTTGTGTGGCACTTAGTTCCTACACTTCCGGCTGGCAGGCACTGATACCATTGTGACGACCCAACCAACAAAATGGCCCAATAGCCATACTAGTTGGTAGACTTCCCAGGAAGGTCACCCATCCTGGGACTACTCCCAACTGAACATGCTTAACTTCAAAGTTCTTTTCCTACTCGAGCTCTGAAAATGACTAGTCCGAGTTGTTGGTAGTTTGCTGATTTTGTCTATTTAACATATTCTTATATGGGGTGTTACAATCTACCCCTCTTATATAAGCGAGGTCCTTGTCGTGCTCACATATAGCACACAATCAAACTCCAGGCAGGCAAGATTCTAGAGGTGGCCCCCATAGGCTCAAGAGGTGGCTCCCACTATGTAGCACTTTGCGCCATTATGGCCTCAAGAGGTGGCTCCCATAGCGTAGCACTTTGCCCTGTGTGGCACTTAGTTCCTGCACTGGCTGGGCAAGCTCTGATACCATTGTGACGACCCTACCAGCAAACTGGCCCAACAATCATACTAGTTGGTAGACTTCTCAGGAAGTCACCCATCCTGGAACTACTCCCAATTGAGCATGCTT
>CM024762.1:85496099-85522147 GCA_014218235.1 Colocasia esculenta
GCAGTGTGCTTTCAGCAGTTGGGGACCGGTCGGCATGGATTTTTGCCCGTGTAAAAAAATGAAATTGATCAAAATATACCTCAGTCCCTCCCATAAAAGTTTCACGCCGTTCCGCCGTGATTTGGATGTCATTCCGTTGCAAATGTGGACTGCCGACTCACGCAGGCAGAACTGCTTGCTACCAACTCATGCATGCAGAGCAGTTTTCCTGCCGACTCACATAGAAATGAGGCTCTATGAGGCCTTGGGTCAGATAATATGATATCTATGCCCGAGTTCCTAGACTCGTACATCATCGGATTGTCCACTGGACTGGTCTCGGACTCGGTACTCTTCGGTTCCTTTGTAGCCATGCCTCGGGAACAGGTACCGTATGCTGTTTGGGTAGCGCTGTACACGGCCAATTGTTGGGTTGAGTGTGTTTTGGAATTTCCTAAAGTTGTATTTTAATGATGACCAATGAACATCACTCATACATTGATTTTGATGATGACATATTGTGATTTTGATGATGACATATTGTGATTTTGATGATGACATATTGTGTTTTTGATGATGACATATTGTGATTTTGATGATGATATATTGTGATTTTGATGATGACATATTGTGGTTTTGATGATGACATATTGTGGTTTTGATGATGACTTGTGTGATTTTGTACTTAATGGGTTGAACATGTTACATACATCATTCATGTAATAACAATGCTCAAAAAGCATGTTTCAAATACCTTACACCTCATACTTTGATGATAATACCTTGTACTAATGTCTTATGTGTTAAATTCTCAGGGATATACAATTTTTATCATGGTAGTGTCGACACACCCATTGATGGTGTCGACACTGAGTCATAGTCCTTGAAGCTTTTCATGAAGACAGGGTCAAGTGTGTCGACACAGTCCATGGTCATGTCGACACTAGACCCAGCTTTCAGGAGATCCATTTGTCTGATTGGGACAGTGTGTCGACACAGTCAGTGGTCGTGTCGACACTAGACCCAGTTTCTAGAAGACCCTTTTTGCGTAATTGGGACAGTGTGTCGACACACTCAGTGGTAGTGTCGACACACTCCGGCTGAAATTTCAACTTGTGATTTTTCTAGACACGTGGCTGGTTGGAGATCAAGGGAATCTGCCTAGGTTTTTGTGCCCACGCACCCCAAGGCACCTTATGGACATATGGGGCTATAAATACCCCCAATCCTTGTACTCCAAAGGAGAACCTACGAGAGAGAGCCCATACACTTCCAGAAGAAGCTTTTTGGCGGCAAAAAGGGGCTTTCCAGATCTTGCTCCATCTC
This sequence comes from Colocasia esculenta, assembly GCA_014218235.1. Lineage (NCBI taxonomy): Eukaryota > Viridiplantae > Streptophyta > Magnoliopsida > Alismatales > Araceae > Colocasia > Colocasia esculenta. The sequence goes on from CM024762.1 coordinate 85,497,405, forward strand.
CAGAAGTTGCAGGCCATCCTTTCAAGAGGAAGGATGTGGGAATCAAGGGGAATGTCTGGAGAGAAGCTTGTTGTGCTAGGAAAGGGAGCAGATCCAACTGAAGAGGAGCAGTAGAAGAAGGATTTCTGGCATTTCAGATGCCATCAAAGAAGAGCATCGCCAATTGAGGAGAATCTCCATCGATTTCCATCAAGGCTCCTCAATTCAAGTGTTTGCAAGCCCTCTTCATCGAAGAACACTCATTCTCCATCCATTTCTCTCACTTCTGAGATTGTTCTTCCTTATTTCATCTATGAGATTTGTGCATGAAGTTCTGCACAAATTTCTGTGTATGAACCTGTCTTGAATCAGATCATTGCTAGAAGATATGATCTCTTTTGTGTTTGATCTAGCTTTTGTACTTTGAGCCGTCGAGCTCTGGTTTGTGAGTCGTCGCACTCACTGTGTGGTTTGAGTCGTCGTGCTCAATTTGGAGTCGTCGTGCTCCGATTTTTGTTTGAGCCGTCTCGCTCAATTTGTGAGTCATTGAACTCAAGGTTGTGTGTTGAGCCGTCGTGCTCAACGTTGTCTGGAGTTTTCATGCTCCAGTGTGTGTTGTACTCAAGGTTTTGAGTAGTGTGGCCTCACAATGTGAGGGGTGGATGTAGGAGTCACTGGAGGTGATTTCCGAACCACCTAAAAATCCTCTGTGCAGTGGTTTGAATTGTGGTTTGACTTTGTATTGCGCTAGATACATGCATAGGGATTTTGTTCACACTTCTAATGGATTTGCTCACACACTAATCACACATAATCTACACACACCAACACTTCAAATCAGTAAACTGTTTGTCTGAATTGATCTCTGATTCGAAGTAATTTTGAATTGCTTAAGCTTCCGCAATAATTGGTGTTAGATCTATTCAACCCCCCTTTCTAGATCTGATCCATCCACCTATTCGATCCTACAATTGGTATCAGAGCTGGTTAATATCTATTTCTGATCTGATTTGATTGCTTCTGTTTGATCTCTGTGTTAATTGCTTGAATTGTTTGCTTGCTCTTTCACTATCTCATTTTAATTGATGGATTCTCAAGGATTTGTAGCTGAAGGCCATTCCATTAATAGACCACCATATTTTAATGGGTCTGATTATTCATACTGGAAAAATCGCATGCAAGTTTTTCTTAGGGCTCAAAACTATGAAATCTGGAGGATAGTTGAAGTGGGTCCTTATGAAAATCAAGGAGATGAGGAGAATTGGACTAGAGAGTAGATTAGGAAAGCTACTCTTAATACAGTGCCATGAACATGCTTCAGTGTGCAGTCCACCCTAAAGAATATTCAAGAATAACCATGTGTAAATCTGCTAAAGAGATGTGGGATAAACTTGAATTAATGTATGAGGGAACATCTCAAGTTAGGGAAATCAAAGCAAGCGTACTTGTTTCTGAATATGAATTATTTATGATGAAATCTGACGAATCAATTTCTAAAATGTTTGCTAGGTTTATGACAATTGTCAATGGACTAAAGGCACTAGGTAAGGAATACACTGATGCTGATCTGGTAAGAAAAATCTTGCACTCTCTATCATCTGTTTGGCACACAAAGGCTACAGTGATTGAAGATTCTAAGGATTTATCCAAAATTTCTTTGGATGAACTCATAGGATCTTTAATGAGTTATGTAATAATTCTGAAAAGAAGTGAAGAACATTTTCTTAAAGCTAAACCAGTAGCACTTAATGCTTCATTAAGCAATAAAGAGAAAAGTCAAGAAAAATCAAGTTCTGAAGAGTTTGAGTCTAATGAGGATGAACTTGCCCTCATGACTAGGCAATTCAGAAAAATTTTAAAATCAAGAAGAGGAAAATTCAATGGAAAGAAAAAATATTCTTCTAGTAAAAGGAATGCTTCTTCTTAAATTTTAATGCTAGCAAAAATCAAAAACTGATGAAGATATTGTTTGCTACAGGTGCAATAAGACAGGACACATGAAGGATGAGTGTCCTGAGATAAAAAAGGATAAATACAAGAAGAACAACAAAATGAAGAAGCCAAAAGACATGATAGCAACTTGGTCAGATGAAGACCAAAGTGAGGATGAAGAACAGAACTCCTCAAGTTCAGCAAATGAGGAGTTATGCTTTATGGCCAATAGTAGTGATGGAAAGGATTCACAAAGAAAAAGAGCAAAAGAAATTCACAACTACTTAATGGCAAAGAAGAGCTTCAATGAATCCAGAAAATCAACAATTCAAAAAACTTTGGCTCTAACAGCACATTCCATGAGCTCAGAGCATTCTTCATCCTCTTCAGAACACAAGAGTTCAAATGGGTCTACAAAGGTTAGGTAAATCAATTCCAGATCTATTTATGTATTCTAATTCTGACTCTGATGTAGATGAAGGCATGTCTTATGTTGAATTGATTGAATTCTGTGAAAATATGTAAAATCTTAATGCAAATCTGAACACTAAAAATAAAGATTTGAAAAAGACTTTAAAACATTGCCACAAAGAGAGTGAAAAATTAGAAAATACACTTGAATTGCTCCAGAACAATGATAAAGATCCTTCATAAGAAAATGAGAATTTGAAAATTGAAGTACAGAAACTGAATTCTGAAAAAGAAAGTTTGAAAGATAAAATCAAAATTTGTGAAAACAAGTTGTCCAAGTTGAAAGAAAATCATGATCAATTGGAATATGAAAATCTTGATTTGAAATATGAAAATGAAAAATTGATTGATCTCAATGAAAACTTCAATTTGATAATGACCAATTAAACAAATAGATTTCTAACATGGCTCATGATAATCAAATAAATGAAAGATGCAAACAACTTATTGAAGAAAATTGTCACTTAAAGAGAAAGATTGAATGCTTGTTACATGACAAACCATTAGATAATGATTGTAGCAATTTAGTAATAAAATTGCTGATATGGAAAAATAAATTGCTCAATTTGAAAATGAAAAGAACAAGATGAAAAATGGTTTGGATGTCATGCTAAACAAGCTTCAAATTTCAGAAAAAAAAGTTGTTGCATTAAAAGCTGAAAAACAGAAGCTTTAATATGAATTGAAAAATACTAAAAACACAAGTCTTGCTTCTGTGAGAGATAAGAAAAATGAAAATAAAATAAAACTAACATTTGTTAAAGCTGCTGCGAACAAGAACTCTGCTAATTCTAATGAAAAACTTGTGAAAGTTCTTGTTCAGAAACAAACAGAGAAAAAGAAAAATGCTACTGTCAAGAAGATTCATCTACTTCCTCCATCAGTCCAAAAAGTTTCAAGGCAAGTTCCAAATTCACATCATGCCAAGAGCCACCAAAAAATACCTCCTCCTCATGGTAAGCCTCCTCACATGAAAAAGAGAGTCCAGCAAATGCATATATGCCAAGGTAAGTACCAGGTAAGAAATGATCTCATTTGCTTTAATTGTAATAAACCTAGTCATTTAGCCAAGTTTTACTGGAATAGAGATCAACATTTCCATAAATATGCCAAATCAGTCCAGTGTTTCACATGTCATAAATTTGGGAATACTTCTAGGGATGTGGCATAGAATTGATAATCTTGTGCATGCTCCCATGTTTCATGTTAATGTACATAAGAATAAAGATCATGTTCATGCTGAAAACACTCAGAAATTCTATGTACATGAAAAAGAAACTGTTGCACAAAAGATCTCTTCTGAATTTAATGCTAAAAATCTCAATGATAAAAATCTAAAAATAGAAAACAAATTGTTCAGTATGTCAGTGGTGCATTCTATACCAATAACTCTAAGATTAGAAACCAAGATTCTAGTGTTTCTAGTCTTCAGAAAAATGCACCAATATCAAATCCTTTTGAATTCAAAAATCGTTGTTGCAGATTCATGGAAGATCCTTAGGACCCAAACAAGTTTGGGTTCTGAAATGTGCTGCTGAATGCTGGATGCAGGGATCCTTGTAGTCAATTTGAAGATGAAGGCTTCACGACTAAGGCTATAAGGAAAGTAAGTAAAGAGAATGAAGAAAATGAAAATCTCACAAGGTAAATATTCTGAGAGATTCCCTGCTAAATAAAAACTGAAATCAATTGGGACTCTTATGCAAAGATCAATTGGTATAGCAAATGGTGAACTGTGGAAGGACAAGTCAGGTTGTATGGAAACTATCATTATGTGTGAGGAATAACCTCCGCCAAGTACCAATGATCTTCCTTGTGTAAGAGTCATTAACTAAAAAAAAATGGTTGTGATTAAAACATGACTGCTCGTTTGTTCATTTTCCATGATGTTTTTGCTTGAATTAATTGCCAAAGTTTTCACATCATGCACATGTAACTAAGAATCATTATTTTGTTGGAAAATACTCAGAAACTCCATGTGAATATAAATTGAACATTTCATGAAAAACATAGATGCATTAAACAAAGAATAATTGTGTTATGGAACTAATGTTTCTCATAGTTCCATTAATGACAAAAGTGCATCTACACTAAAAAGAAAATTCTCTTAGATTCAAAAAGGTTCATTGCTACAATCTAACTCTTGCTTCATTATAGGACCCAGAAGGTAAGGGTCCTAAAGCCAATTGATCAGCAGTTGATGAGCCTTGTAGCCATATCTATCCATTTGAAATCAAGACAATGGCTATGCATGGCAAGAGAAATTGGAAACCACAGGTAAAATCCAAATGAAGACTGTTCTGGTAAAACTCATATCACTTTTAGATTGAACTGCTTAAGTTAAAGAAAATTCTTAGAGTCTTATCTGAACAATGAAGAGTGTGTTTGATGTTGCTCCCAACAATAACTTTGTGTCTTAACAGTTGGAATCATGTTTGTGTTATCATGCTTGCTTAACTGTGCCCATGATTCTGTGTGCATATCAACTACTTTGACTTTTTGGTATATCAAATGATGATATGTGGAAAAACAAGTTATGCTTGTTTGGAAGCTATCATTATGCGTGAGTAAAATTCTCTGCCAAGTACCAGAAGTCATGTTATGCTTAAAGCTAATTGTGTGCATAATCATGTGTGAAGTGCTTGCTAGCTTTTTCATTCCATGCACATATTAAGGGCGAGTAAATTGAAAAAGTGCAAAAATATTCTTGAAAATGCAATGAATTTCATGCTAAAACTAAAGAATAATTGACTTTTTGCAGTGACTATGTGGTATATCAAATGGTGAAATGTGAAAGGACAAGTTAGGTTATCTGGAAACTCTCATCATGTGAGAAAAATTCTCCGCCAAGTATCAATAGTCTTTTTCTGCATAAAGATCATCAAGAAAAATGAAAATATCAAAAACTTTATTTTAAGTCTTTGAAACAGTTATGAGTTTTGAAAAACTTTTCTCCTTCAATAAATTGCCTGTTGATGTATGCTTGATCATGTTCATACTTTTTCTGTGCAAACTGCCTGGAATGAACATATCTAAATGCTTAAATGATCATTTCATATCATGCATATCTTATGAGGGAGTAAGTCAAAAGAATCTTTGAGTGAAATGCTAGAGAAATATTCTTTCATATCTGATTTATCAACAACTCCCATTCAGTTAGTTGTCAAATGTTCTTGCAAAGCTGCAAATAAAAGTCTTCTGTTCTTGCAAATAAATTCCTCACTCTCACATTGCATTGGCATTCTTGGTATATCAAATGGTGATTTGAAGAAAGGACAAGTCAGGCTTGTCTGGACACTTTCACTATGGTGAGTATATGTCTCCGCCAAGTATCAAGAGTCTTGTATGCAATTGTGAGGGGGAGTCCTTGTCTTTCAATAAAACATTCTTGCTCATTCTATTTTCACTTCATTTCATTCCTATTTCTTCAATAATCCTCATGTTCACCTTGTGAAGGGGAGATACATGAAGGGGGGAGTGTATTACATTCCTTGACTTTACTTGTTTATCTTGAACCCCAAAATCATCAGAATTTTGAGTCATTGTGCTATTTTCTTATGAGATAATTAAGACATTGAAACTAAACTCATTGTGCATTTAGTTTAATTTCAAAGATTCATTATCATTAAAGGTTAAGCACTATTAATACTGAATGTCTTTTAAATGACTTGCAAAACACTTGTAGGCACATGAGTGGCTTTACTATTTAACTTGTGCATGTTTAAGCTTCATTTTTACCACATGTTAGAATAATTTTTCTAAATTTGGAGTCATGGCTTTTCTGGTCAAAGGAAACATATTCCTGCAAAACATTAAAAGAAAATGATCAACAATCTGGAAAGATACAAACAGAGGAATGCAAATTCTTGAACCACTGAGTAACTGGGCCATTTCACCTAAAAGGATTGTTTCGCGTCAAAAAGTGGAAACCAAAAATTTCAACTCTGTATAAGATAATGAAAGTTAAACCATTGAGTAATCAGGAGGTCTTGCATCTGATCAATGCGATCTCTTGCACTGAAAAGTGAGATTTAACTAATTTATTCTTGTATTATTTCCCAGTTCAAAATGAAAGAAAATCAACTTGATAAGATGGAAAAGCTTAAGACCTTAATAAAGTTCATGTATACTGAGTTCATACCTATTATTCTACATTGTGTTAAAATTAAAGCTCCTAACATCCTTGGTAAATACTTCTGCTCACTCATGTAGGTCACTTTCTTCACATTTGCATCATTATTTTAACTACATTTAGATCATTATATCTTGTAATACCTTGTGTTGAGTGTGTCTTTGTGATTAAACTTTGTTGCACAATAACCAACACACAATAACTTTTCTCATTTGACAATATCACTTTACCTCATTTATTTTGATCATTTCTGACTATTCATTTCCACATTTCATTTCTTGATCTCCTACAAACTTTGTTTCTCTCTCTTATCTATCTTTTTGATGCTGTCAAAAAGGGGGAGAAAGGCCTTTAAAAGGGGGAGAAAGTTCTTTAAAGAGGAGAAAGTTTCTTATGGGAGAAAATTCAAAAATTCAAAAGGGGAGATTTGAGTCAGGCTATTGGGAGATTGTGTATATATTTTGTCATCATCAAAAAGGGGGAGAATGTTTGGTTGAGTGTGTTTTGAAATTTTCTGAAGTTGTATTTTAATGATGACCAATAAACATCCATCACTACTTTGATTTTGAGATGACATATTGTGATTTTGATGATGACATATTGTGATTTTGATGATGACATATTGTGTTTTTATGATGACATATTGTGATTTTGATGATGATTATTGTAGTTTTGATGATGACATATTGTGGTTTTGATGTTGACATATTGTGGTTTTGATGATGACTTGTGTGATTTTGTACTTAATGGGTTGAACATGTTACATACACCATTTATGTAATAACAATGCTCAAAAAGTATGTTTCAAATACTTTACACTCATACTTTGATGATAATACCTTGTACTAATGTCTTATGTGTTAAATTCTCAGGGATATACAATTTTTATCATGGTAGTGTCGACACACCCATTGATGGTGTCGACACTGAGTCATAGTCCCTGAAGCTTTTTCATGAAGACAGGGTCAAGTGTGTCGACACAGTCCATGGTCGTGTCGACACTAGACCCAGCTTCTAGGAGATCCATTTGTCTGATTGGGACAGTGTGTCGACACAATCAGGGGTCGTGTCGACACTAGACCCATTTTCCAGAAGACCCTTTTTACGATTAAGACAGTGTGTCGACACACTCAGTGGTAGTGTCGACACACTCTGGCTGAAATTTCAACTTATGATTTTCTAGACACGTGGCTGCTTGGGGATCAAGGGAATCTGCCTGGTTTTTGTGCCCACGCACCCAAAGGCACTTATGGACATATGGGGCTATAAATACCCCCAATCCTTGTACTCCAAGGAGAACCTACGTGAGAGAGCCCATACACTTCAGAAGAAGAAGCTTTTTGTCGGCAAAAAGGGGCTTTCCAGATCTTGCTCCATCTCCAGAAGTTGCAGGCCATCCTTTCAAGAGGTAGGGTGGGAATCAAGGGGAATGTCTGGAGAGAAGCTTGTTGTGCTAGGAAAGGGAACAAATCCAATTGAAGAGGAGCAGTAGAAGAAGGATTTCTGGCATTTCAGATGCCATCAAAGCAGAGCATCGCCAATTGAGGAGAATCTCCATCGATTTCCATCAGGCTCCTCAATTCAAGTGTCTGCAAGCCCTCTTCATCGAAGAACACTCATTCTACATCCAATTCTCTCACTTCTGAGATTTTCTTCCTTATTTCGTCTATGAGATTTGTGCATGAAGTTCTGCACAAATTTCTGTGTATGAATCTATCTTGAATCAGATCATTGCTAGAGGATCTGATCTCTTTTGTGTTTGATCTAGCTTTTGTACTGTGAGCCGTTGAGCTCTGGTTTGTGAGTCATCGCACTCACTATGTGGTTTGAGCTGTCGTGCTCAATTTGGAGTCGTCGTGCTCCGGTTGTTGTTTGAGCGTCGCGCTCAGTTTGTGAGTTGTTGAACTCAAGGTTGTGTGGTGAGCCGTCGTGCTCAAGGTTGTTTGGAGTTTTCATGCTCCAGTGGTGTTGTACTCAAGGTTTTGAGTAGTGTGGCCTCACTGTGTGAGGGGGTGGACGTAGGAGTCACTGGAGGTGATTTTCGAGCCACCTAAAAATCCTCTGTGCAGTGGTTTGAATTGTGGTTTGACTTTGTATGCGCTAGATACATGCATAGGGATTTCGTTCACACTTCTAATTGATTTGCTCACACACACTAATCACACATAATCTACACACACCCACACTTCAGATTAGTAAACTGTTTGTCTGAATTGATCTCTGATTCGAAGTAATTTTGAATTGCTCAAGCTTCCGCAATAATTGGTGTTAGATCTATTCAACCCCCCTTCTAGATCTGATCCATCCACCTATTTGATCCTACACAATACCCCGTTTTGGTACATCTCTCCATTATGGTGGATGGATACTGCGACCCCCCCATATCTCATGAGTCCGGGGGAGTTCTGCCTAATTTTCCCTGTGAGGTTTAAACCGTTTTGCGTTTCTGGCTTGTAAGTCGGCAAGGACTCAGCTGGCTCCCGACTCACTGAATCAGTGAAGAGATTTGAATCAGTGAGTCGGCAAGCCTCGTACATGATGATTCAGCAAGCCTCGATTTATGAGATTACTTATTTTTCGATCCTGGGACTCATCAGTTCCCTCGTAGGCAAGCCTCGGGGATTGGTACTGTGTGTTGTTTCGGGTGACGCTGTGTGCGGATATCACCTCATTTTGGTGCCGTCTCCATTGTGGATGAGTATCTTGCCCTCCACTCTCGCTATGAGTAAAGGGAAGTGCTACCGAATTTTTCTGTGCATCCTTAGGAGATCAAAGGACTCTATAAGATTAAAAGACTTCAAAAATCATGTTGGCTAGGTGATTCGACGGCACTATAGCAGCCTAGCCGACTCAGCAGCCTGGCCGACTCAGCAACCTGGACGACTCAGGAGCCTGGCCAACTCAGCAGCCTGCCGACTCACGTTGCAACAAGGTTCTGCCACTATCCTGAGTAGTAGCCTGCCGACTTAGCAGTCTGCCGACTCACTAGTTCAGCAGGACCCTACCGACTCAGCAGCCTGGCCGAACTCAGCAGCTTGCAACTCATGTTGCAGCAAGGTTCTGCCACTAACTTGAGTTAGTAGCCTGCCGACTCAGCAGTCTGCCGACTCAGCAGCCTGGCCGACTCAGCAGCCTGCCGACTCATATTCCAGCAAAGTCTGCCAACTCCGCATCTTGTGATTTATTTATAATCATTTCCATTTCCACAGCGTGGCACGCCGGTGGGACCAGCTTCCCTTCATCTTTTCGCCAGAATAGAAAGCCATGTGGCCTTACATAATCGATATTTACTATACTTTAATTGACTAATAGGGTACAACATCACAATGGCTGGAGCGCATTTTGGACCACTGGTCGTCCAAGATCAGGCCAGGTACGGCTACTTGGCAGTGCCGACCCATTTCGGGAGCTTTCCTCCGGCCGTGGAGTTTCCCAACTTTCTGGGGGTCGCGCTTGTTGACATCCTGCACCCGGAAGCTAAAAAAGAAGCCGAAGCTGAAGCTAGACACAAAGCTGAAACCAAAGAGACCACTGAAAGCTAAGCTGCCACGTTCATCACGTGGAACATGGCCATTTAACAAAGAACAAAGGGAAGAGAATCAACATCATGCCCACAATAGATAACAGAGGTTGAGAACATTGTTACCCTTCGTGCACGAGTTTCCAACTCTGGGAAAAGTGTGCGGATTGGGGACCTAAGAATTCATCTACAAGCTAAGAGAATTGAAGCCATAACGGAGCGGGTTACAGCAGCAGTGCCCGTAAAAAACTCATTCTAAGCTATAGCAAGGAAAGGAGAGTATGGACAACACCTTCAAGGGCAAAATGGCCCCTAGCCGGTCAATTCAAACAAGTTTGGAGGCCTAAGAAGATACAAAAGAACAGGATGGAAGAGGCACCAAGAGAAACAATTGCTGTGGAAATCCGCAGCATCAGAGGCCACCCAGAGGCTTCAAGGCAAGAGTTTGGCAGGGAGGGGCATGTGCCTATGCCCGCTTCCATGACAAGAAAATGGAGCTACGACAATCTGCTCGTATGCAATTGTCTTGAGTCATCCATCGACACCTGCCATCATGGCCGCGCGCCATCACCATCAAGAAGACCCGCGGGCCACCCGATCACACTCCTTGGCCTTGCAACCTCTCCTCTACGGAGGTCAAGACCGCTAAGAGTCGTAGAAGAGCCCCAAGTTGGAATTGAGAGCAGTTCAGGCGAGAACGATGTTCCTTGTGAGCACTTCCATGAGCGGCTTGGGAAAGTCAAACCTCGGGTGTCAGTTTTCGAGAGGTTAACATTTTCCTCCCGAAGGGCCGAAAGAGATCAGTATGGAAATCCGCTCTAAAACCTGTACCTCTACTAGGAGATTGTTTCATCACTTTAGTTCCATCGACTAGCTCCTTTATAGAATAACCTGAGAATTAGACACCCCTCCAGTCTCATGATCAGTCTTTTCCTACGCTTGTTGCATATCAATAATCTCTTCCACTTACACCACTTCTTCTGCAGTGATAATTGTTTTGCCCTTGCCTTCCATAATGATCGACAACATATCCTCCAGGAACTTCCACGGGATCAACAGTAGGAAAAACCTTATGAATAGCTTCCCCTTCATAGAACCCGTAATAGAAGATAGGCAGTTGAAGATATTACTAATTGGAACAATATTATTTTGAACCTGGGAGGATGAAGCACACTGCAAACGACCTTTATGAGATACAACACGCCACTCAGATTCAGGAATTTTGTTGGTTTTCTCAGCAGGAATGGCCGGACGGGGTTCAACCCGTTTAGAGATACCATCTGATTTTAACTTCTTCTTGCATGTTTCATAAAGCTGGCCAATCCTGTGACAAAACTTGCAAATAGCAAGAACCCTATGGAAATTAACCTTCTGCCAAAAACCATCTTCACCATAACCTATCCATATTCCTTCAGGAAGCGGTTGAGCAATATCGACATCCACACATACAAGTGCCTCTGCAGTTTGAGTCTAGGCTAAAGTAACTTCATGTATCTGGAGAACAAAACCAAAATTCCCAGCTATAGCCTTTAGGTAATCCTCGTTATAGAGATTGACAGGTAGGTTAGGAAACCATACCCATATAGGAATCATAAAAGGGTTAGAATTGAAATCAAAAGATGCAGACCACCGAAAGAACCTGAAACAATAACCTTTTAAATAAAGATTTTTCTGAACCAGGACTTTAACGAAGTCATCCTCTTCATGGAACCGCAGAAGTAGGTGGCGTGGGTTTAAAACGCTGACAACAAAAGCTCCCTTCAAGCCTAGTCGCTGGGACAAGCAAGCCTTAAGGTCAGGGATGATGGCCTTCCATAAGCCACTTGGCCACAATCGCATGCTTCAGAGGGGCTTCAGACCGACGGATTTCTTCCTTGGAGAAATATATCGCAGGTCTGACATCATCAGTAAAAGCAGGAACTTGGGCTCCAGATCCACCTTGCAAGGCTGCAAAGACGTCGAGAGCGCTTGAGCGAACGGCCGGTTCTTCGATGAAGGTGTCGCCATCTCTATTGCCGGACTGAACCAGGGCCGCAACCTGCCTGTTCATTCCTATCTTGCATGAGGCTTGGCCATCAAAAGCTAGTATCCTTTAATATATTGATGGGTTGTCGAGATAGGCTACAGTGTGGTCGTTGTACTCGACTAGCCTTCTCTTCACTGTGTAGGTCCTTGGACCATTTTGACTATGTTTTACTGAGGGATAAGAATTTCTTCTAGTGATTGATCTTGTTTCTATCCCTCAGTGAGTTTTATTCCTTCAAATGTCGGCCAAGGACCTTACAAACTAGCAAATTTGTTACATGTATAAAGAATTTTTGCAGTGGGGTACGATCATTTTATGTTCTTGTTTAAGACTTAATGTTCTTATACACTGATTCGAGTCATTGTACTCCACTGCTATTCTTGTTCTGAATAAGTCAAGACTAAGTTGTTGTACGAACTGCTACATTGTTTCAAAAATCAACAAACCCATAGTCATGACATCTTTGAATCTCTTATTAAAAGTTTAACATTTGTCATTGCAACTCATGGGAAATGTCTAGATTACTAGAGCTTCAATTAAACTAGATACTCAATGCCTATGCAATAGGACCCTATCAGGGCCTAGAGATGAGCACCACAGTATGTACTAGACCAATGGGTGTTGACATTGCACCAACTGACTGACTGTTTGATTGTTCTAGGTTGAAAATTTCTCTAATTATAAGTCATTGTTATTGAATGATATTGAATGCATTGAATGCACTGGATGACTGCTCTCTTCCTATTCTCTTTATTGTTTAGAGTTTATTGTACATGTCCTCTTAATGATGGTCATGGGTTACTCAAAAGGCTATTTTTTTACCCAAAATTGATAGGCTTCATGTACTATATAATAATTATTTTTTCCTATTTTAATTAGGTTCCAAAATGTATCTCATTTAAATTGTGCTTGGTTACAGAGATATATTCCTACTCAATGATTTCGCTCATAGTGTGCTACTTCAAATTTTTCAGGTGAATCTAAAAATGAGGCAACTCATATTGATAGGGAAAAGGCCGAGTGAGCAAGTGTTCCTGATGGCATCCTAGTGAAAGTTCTTCCTTTGTTAGAAAAAGTTTAGAGAGAAATGTTTTTACAGGTTAGACTGATGTAATGGATAACCATGAAATGACTAGATTGAATTTCTCTCACGACTTGTTTTGATTTTGATGATAATGAGAAGAAGTGACAAAGAATCAAATGGTTATGTGGTTACACTATATCATTCTAGAAAGAAGTCTAGCTTAGTTTGTGCAATAATGATGTTTTGCATCCCATGTGTGCCCAGTTCCGTATTCTAGGTACCTAGTGATTTCCACGATCATTACCCTTTTGGGTTGATTGCAAACATTTGGTCAACTTACTTGTTTGGAGGCAAAATATTATTGATAATCTACTATGATAGATCAACCCTGCCAACAATTAGACTGTTTGGAGTTATATATGTATTTATCACACATAAAAATAATTGATGGTATTTTTTGGGTCTCCATAAGAGGTGTTAGACAGACTTGACAGGTGAAGACATCGGCACATAGTGATATATTTCGAATGCATCACCTGCACCAACACACTTCTAGATAGTTGCATCATGGCATGTTGATGCATTTAGGCTGTCGGGCCTTGATATAGAGATCCCACTTCAAACTTCACATTCTTCCTCCTCTTTCTCTCACTAAGCTCCCCCATCTTCTCCTCCTCTTCCTTTCCTTCTGACGACTGATGATGGTTGATGGATGAGGAAGACAATGGTGTGGTGCTCGGCCTCGAGTGGTGTTGGTAGTGAATGAAGTGGCAACGATAAGGAGGAGGTGGCCAACCTCTGAGAATTCCTTAATGAGTTAGACACTTCAATTTTGGAGGTACAATGGCTTGCCCCCACTTCTCAAGCTCGAATTCTCAAGGTTTTCCATGCTAAAAGCATGATAAGGGAAGAGATTTTGGGGTATTCCTATTTTTGGGGTTTCTGCATACTAAGGGTGTAGATATGAGCTTTGTTTCTCTTGATTTCCCATGATACTTGATAAATGCAACGTTTGTGAATGCATGTGGAATGCTTTCCTCTTTCTATGCCCATCTTCTTTCTCATTCCCTTTTGAAATAGGTGATTTGGGTGTTGGGTTTTGGAGTTGCTTGAAGAAAGAAGGCTTTGTTTGCACCCTATGCATTTAGAATGCATCATCCTGACAGGATGCCTCTTTTCCCCATTTTTCATAAACACCTATTTAAAGTTGAGCCTAACCGTCATAGGCAATTGATGCATCATTAACACATCACCCTGGGATTAGGCTATTTCTCTAAGGATTTCTTGTGACAAGTCTAAAGGCATCAACTTATAATGCACTCCTATAGAGGTGTCAGTGACCTCTGACACATTCTCTATTATGAACCCATAGGTTTGACCCTTTGTTCTTTGAGGTTTTCAAGAAGATCCACTTTTGAGAAGTTTTTTGAGTTTTCTGTAATGCATTATAGGTGATTGACACATTCTGAAGATGTTAATTAGGCCTACTGTGTTTAGGTTGTTAACATAATAGTCTCTTGTGATGTGTTCTCTATATGTTTTGTGTTTCTATTCTAGGTAGCTTTCCATGCACTCTGCATCCCACGATTGTCGGTACTATGTTCCTATAGTGACACCCTACTAGTTGGGTACCTCGATGCTTCAAGGGCATCAAGATCGAGGGAGAGGTCAAGATTTTTGTTATTTTGCCTGAGGCACAACTAGTTGAATCCATTTTCTAGGACCCCCCCATGTTTTTAGTCTATGCCTAGCTAAGAGAAAAATGGTCGGGGGTAATGACTTATACGTAGACCATTTGTGTGTAAACGTAGTGGAGAGAGGACATTATAGGGGAGCAGTGAAGCCACTATTCTCAACTTGTCCCATCTTTCTCACTTGCCCCACTATACAAAGTTCTAGATCTTAGTAGGGGAGGTTAGGCATAGGACCATAGGTTGTTTAGACTGCAACTATGTGTTGGTATTGATCCCTTACATGCCTAACTCCATGCGTATGGAGGTGGTTAGGCATGAGGCAGTAGTTGGGAGGTGAAACACTAGTTGACATGCCTGACTATGAGACTAATCTAGTGTTTTCATTATTGTTGATGCTAGTGTGTTTGGCTGGAACATGAGTCCACTCATGAGGGTTGACTAGTCCATGTTTGAGTGTAGTACCTCATTGTTGGCTCTCTATGTGTGTTTTGTACTCAATGTGTGGTTTGCTACTTTATTTGTTGTTCTTAGTGTAGCTACTACTTTCTTGATTATTTTAATTTTACTACCATGATCATAATCTTTATCATTCTATTGTGCATTGTTTTGACTGCATGGGGGATTGAGGATCTTAGGAAGCCTATGACTTCGTGCATCTCACTCCTTACTTTTGTATGTGAAGACTCACATGCACAACATTCACCCTAGACCAAATGGAGCTCATAGAGGGCAACTTCTTGTGCCAACATTGACTTTAGTGTGATTCCTCAGGGGATGCCCCATACAAGATATGTATTTCATTTTCTTCTACTTATATTGTCATTTAGGACACTTGTACATTATAACTACTATAATTTTATTTTAGTTATAGCCATTTTAGTTCATTATTCATGAGGCTGGTTACTAACCCCCTTTGAGTCTTTAGACTCGTGGGTGGTGGAGCAAAGTGACTAGGTTTTACTATGTTGTGGATCTCAAGTCACAACACATTTTTTCCCCCCTCCCCTCTTTGCTCTGCACTAGTCTCCCTATTTCCTCTTGATCCTCTCCTCCCTCTTCATCATTTAGCTACTACCCTGTCCTCATGAAGTGCATGTTTTCTATGTACAACCAAGAGAGGAGGGGTGAATTGGTTGACTACCAAATAAAAATTTAATCTAATTTTATATGACAAATAGAAACTATCTTACCAAACATGTTACCACAAACTAACCACGAACATAGAAGGTAGAAGAAAAGGAACAAACATACAGTACACAGTATTTAGGTTGTTCGATTACACAAGGATGTGTGCCTACATACACCCCTCACACACATGAGGTGGCAACACACTACTCTGAACTTGGCTGGAGATACAGAGTATAATCCCTCCACACACACATAGAAACACACACACACACACACACACACACACACAACACACACACACACAACACACACACACACACACCACACACCACACACACACACACACACACACACACACACACACACACACACACACACACAACACACACACACACACCCACACGTCTCAACAGCGACAAGGCCTCGCTGTCAATACCCACACACACCTGCTTGTAAACCACGAGCACACCTCTCACATACACAAGAATATGAAGGTAAATGTTGTGTGAAGTTCCTCAATGCAAAGAACAAATAAATAAATAAAAACACATATGTTCAGATTTCTCCTATTGCAGTGTTAAGAAACGTTGAAGCAGAAATCAAGCCTTCCTTGAACGATGCACTGCTTGCAAATCACACTTGACGTCCAAAGCTTCAACGTGAATCAGCACCCTTGAAGAAAAAATCCTGGAAGAAGCTTTGGTTCACCTGTGCTTTCTCGACCTAACTTCGTATGTAAACTTGTTCTCCAAGGATGTAAATATATACTACTCATAAGGATAGACTTCTACCTTGAGACCACGACCAAAATACTCCTTCTTGGCCGTAGATTGGAAGATAGAGTCGTGCAAATCCAAAATAGGAAACTATCCAAACTGGAAACTGGGTTTCCAGAGTCGGTCGACGATTTCCCAAGATCGATCGTCCAATTTTGGACTCACATCAACTGGACTTCGACTGGCAAATCGACTGATCGTTGGTCAATCGATTCTGGACATTTAGTCGACTGACTTCTATCTTAGCTTCGACCGACGCTTCGACTGCTGTTGTTACAACTTGAACATCTGAAGTACCTTGCTTCAACTGGTGGATCAGTCGAATGATTTTGCGACGACCTCATTATATCGGTACGGTTATACCAACCCACGTCGATATAGCGAGCGTCATCACAGTGGGACATTTACCCAACAATGACATTCAGCTGAGATACACATGAATATAAGAATAGAGTAGCGGAAGTAAAAGGACCATTGTCTTCATTTCATTCATCATCCACATTTAACATACATGTTTCGATAACATTTAAAGAGCTAAAAGTCCACATAATTAAATTGCTGAAAATCAAATACATAATGTCCACATTACATTTGTCCATGATAATGCTAGTATAATGTTCAATTTACATACTATAAAAATCACAAAATGTCACAAGTACTCCAACACTCTAATCTCCGCGCTCGGAGTCGGTCTCCAACGTCTCCTCCACAAGTGTCTCGTCACCAACTACACCTGTACGTGGAGCAAGTAGTGAGTCTAAAAAACTCCGCAAGTAATTCTACACATACCGTGCATGCACATATCATAGTAGGTTCTACATACACGTTCACAAGACAACAACATGTAGCATGCTTGACATTAAATTACAACCTATCATGGTGACTCTACAATTTAAACACATGGACTATGCTTTCAGATTTCCAAAAATAGAATCACCTATCACATGCTTCTATTCATTTCTCACATAAAAATCTATCTTCAACCAACTAAGACATGAAAGCCATTAACATGAATTCCGAGCATGCATGAAAGGAAACATACCTAACATGGAATCTACACATTCCTACGCATATACGTAACCATTTACATGCTTTAAGCTTGCTGGTTTTACATGCTTTAGCACCATAATCTAACAATGAGAGCTACAACAACGATTAAATCACAACATGTGAACAACCAAGTATGGAAGTTTTTATATATGCTTAACAATTATCCCTAGCATGGATTCTAGGCATTGCATAAAGAAAATATGATCATAACATAGTAAAGCTACTGTTTAAGCATGATTTCAGATTGTCATAACATGAATTACAACTCACATCCTCACATTTTGGTTTCACATTTTTTTACACAATTTCAAATTCGCATATTTCACACTTACCATGCACTTTTACACATTGTTCACATTCACATTTTTCACATGAACACATACACATTTACACATTCACACATCACATTTAGTGCCGTGACACATAGTCCAAACCACAAAGAAGGACACAAACATCACATCACATAGACGCCATCTAGGCAATACAATGGCGACTCTTGGACTGTGCAGAGGGGGAGAACAAGTCTCCCCCTAACCAGTGGTACTGTCCACCTCCAAGATTTCCCCTAATGCCCTTAGGGTCACAACACATGAACCTTCTCAGGGGGACATTTCCTGATACGGTTCCACTGCCCTCTGTGGAAGCAGTGTCACACTTGACACAATTTACACATTACACATTTTTCGATTTAAGCACTTAGTTTAGCACATGACACTCACATCTTACTCATTCACTCATTCACACACATGGGGCTCTGTTTTCCTGACATGACACTACAATTACAGAAATTTTACACTCAGGGAATTCACCCTTCAAGTTGAAATAAACAGAATTAAATCATTTTGCAACGGCATGCATAATTCATCATTTCTACATAGAAAAATCATATTCATTATACTTGTCCAAATGACCTGAAATTTAACCACTAGCTGATTTCGGGTTTAGGATCCCACATGCAAATTTTCAGATTTTTCTAACCTAAAACGTAATTACAGAAAATCTAACATCAAATTCACATGCTATCCACAATTCAAGTTAGCATGGAGTTGAACACCAATCACAAATTTAACAACTCACTGTCTGAACCCTAGCATGCATAGAGCCACATGATTTATTCCCGATTTATTGGGCAATACACAATTTACGAAAGATTTATCGTGACCTACGCATGATTTCTATTTCCCAAAACAGAAAATTCAATAAATCATACAAGCATGGAAAATTCCAGAAACTCAGAGTACAGACAGGGTTGTACATACATGGTCTAACAAAATTAGGGCAACATGATTTTACCACGGATTATCAGGATAATGGTGAGAACATACACATGAACATTCTTCACATGCTTTCAAATATGTAAATAAGCTCTACCATCCACAAAATAAGTGTACATTCACATTTCCATCCATCACATTAGCTAGTATACATAGCATATAAGAGATTACATTATATCCTCATCGTGAAACATATCGAAATAATCATATAGAAGGGCAGAACAGCTGCTGTTCTGCTCAGATGAACTTAACGACAAGCTATGGCCACTAATTAATGTTAACGGCACAATCGCTGGATGCTAAGCATGATCTTAACGACAACAGATGTTGCCGTTAAGTTCAGGTCTGTGCAAAACACAGACCGAGCTCCAAAGATAGGGTGAATTGGGGGATCTAGGACACGAGGGAAAATGCACAAAAATGATAAAACCAACCTAGACACATACAGGGACGTTATGGGTAGGGTACTTGCCTCTAGAAAATACACCAAACGGATCTAGGGCTCGGTGAAGCTCTCCTTGGGCTGCCAAGAAGCTCCTAGAAAAGCTTCACTCCGGGTTCTAGGATGAAGATGGCTCAAGATAAGGTCGGGGAAGCCTCCTCCTCCACTCCAGCTAGCTCCTTGCTGCAGTAGATGGCGGTGCAAGCTTCAGGTAGCCGGATTTAGGGTTGCAAAGGTGAGCTCTTCACACAGATTTTAGGGTTTTCTCTTTTTCCTCTCTTGCAAAGGGGCAAAGAGAAGGGTGTGAGTTGCAAAATGGCTTTGTATATAGCCAAAGACCTCTCACCCACGCAGGAGATGATGTGATACCCCTTTCAGACCGTTGGGGACAGCTCCCCAATGGTTGGGGTAGCTTGCTCCGGATTTTCGGCTCTACTACGCATGCAGGTCAGTGATCTTGACGTCAACATCGGTGGACGCCTAAGTAAGTTCTGATGTCACACGATATTGACGTTGACAACCCTTAGCGTCCAATAGGTGGACGCCAACTGGCCCTTCGGCCAGAAGTCAAAATCATGCAGAAACCCACGCACATCATGTATATATACATGTAATATCTATATGGTATTGTGCACACACTACCATCAAGCAATACATACATTATTTATACCTAAATTATACACATACCACATAAGTATACTAATTAATACATACGTAGATACATACATACATACACAAGCACAATATTCACACACGACAGAAAAAAAAATGCGACGAAAATTCGAGGGCCTTACAGTTTATTCAAGTCAGTCTCTGACCTTTTGACTATCTGACTGCCAAAGCTTTTGGCTAGTTTGTCAACCAAACATACCAAATCGATTGTCCGACTTCCACTTGGTCAACAATCGATCGTCCATCGATTGCCCTTATTCCACAATCAATTGGGCATCGATTCCCCTTGATCCACAATCGATTGTCCATCGATTACCTTGATTCACAATCGATTGGGTATCGATTAAGCTTTCATTATCAGTCGACTGATTTCATAGGGTCGGTCGGTTGACCGACTTGCTGACTACTATAGTACAAGGCTATATTGGCTAGGTCGGTCATCCGATTCTCCTGGATCGGTTGATTGATTCCCTACAAAAGTGCAGAAATCAAGTTAGTTCAAATTCCAACACCTGAAAATATTAAACACTCACTTTGGCCTCTTGTTTGTGAACTCTAAACACCATGTAATCATTGTAGAGTTCATTTACACATGAAATTAAACCAATGTAAATAATTATGAGTATCTTACATAATTCCACATGAAATTCACAAAGAAACCCATAACCATATGCTTCATCACAAATGCATTTTGTCAACCTCAAAACATCATACTGTACATGGAGACAACAATCCCCCTTTTTGATGTTGATAAAATATTTAACAATTAATACTTTATGAAGCATAAATCACACAAGAATAACATGTTTTTGGATTATCTGAATATTCTTTTTTTTTTTGTTTTCATTCATATTCATTGTTTTAGTGTTTTTACAAGAGATAGGCTGATGCACACTCACCTAGAAACAACTAGCTTCGCATAGCCTAAATGCAATAGGCAAGCACATATTCATACAATAAAAATGAAAAATAAAAAACACACACACATAATATAATATAACCTATATATCTAGATAACTTCTCCCCTTTGTCACAGTAAAAAGGAGGGAGTGGGATAACAAAAAGAAGCAAGAGTCTCCTAGGTATTGTAGCATCTAAGGATCGCTGAGGTGGAGGTTGATCCTGAGTAGGACATAGGTAACCTAAGACTTCCCTAAAGAACTGAGCTTGGTTGTCCATAAGGCTTTGTTGGTTAATCCTCATCTCAGTCAAATATTTAGTGAGATCTCTTAGCAACACACCCACTTGGCGGACTTTCCCTCTCATAGAACCCATTTCCTCCTCAAGCCTAGTTAGGCTCTATTGGAACCACAATGAGAAGTCTTCACCTTCAGGACCTGGAGGAGGCAAGTCTTGTTCCATGGGTGCCGGTTGCTCTGGATCTTCAAATCTTTCCCCATGAGCATGATCTTCACTTTCACTATCTTCATCATTTTCAATTTCTGAATTTTCTGAGCCATTTTCACTATCTTGAATTTGATGAACACCCAATTTCTTCTAAATTGTGCATCCTCAATTCTAGTTTATGAACCGCAGAATATTCGTTTGATTGTAGATAGTGATGACGGAATATTCTCAGCTCGCTCATTTGAAAGATCAATTCCAGCTTGTTCAAAAATGACTGTAAGTTGTGTTACACAAGGTAAAGAATGCCGAGGTTGATTTTTCACCAACTTGATGAGTTGAGTCATCATTGAAGGTAAGCACAGAGTCACATTGTGAAATAAGCAGGGAAATATTCCGTTGAGCACTCTGGTAACTTCATCCCCACTACCACCTTTTGGAAATATTATTGTGGTGATGATGTGGTGGCTGATCTGTTGAAGTGGGGGAAACTCATTTATTGATTAGGGCATGATGTGCTACCCAATCTGCAGGATCATGTCCCAACTCACTTGGCTATCACTATACTGGACATGTTACACGAAGTAGCGAGCATCGGGAATACTTAAAGTGACTGAGAGCTGAATCATTTACTGGAATCTCAACCCGTTCACAGCAGTAAAAGCCTATTGTTGCCTGTGTAGAGATTTTCATAAAACTGCTAAACCAAGTTTGGTTAATAAACTTTATGTCTTGATAGAAATCTAACCCAGCCCTAAGTTTGAAACAGGAGAGACAACATAGGCTCGACTTCATCTAGATATGCAAAGTCAACATACCGTGGAGGGAGTATCTTTCTCCTATGATCAACCAACAACTCTCCTGGAGCCACTGGTGAAAAGTAGAGGAAGGTAGCTATGAAGAAATCTCGAAGGGGGGGGGGGGGGTTGAATAGATTTCTATCAAATTAAAACAAACTATTAACAAATTTAAGATCTATGGAAATTATGGAATTCTAAATTGTGCACATATTCTAATCAAGATAAATGAGTGTATGAAATGTGAATCTAAAAGATACTGGATGATAGAAGACTGATTAGTAAGTGTGCCTATCAATCATCTAGCGTTCAGAGAGATAATGTGACGGTCCTCGTTGTTCAAATCCGTTAACCTAATAATGAGCTTGATCCGATTCTATCTTCTGCGATCGAGCCGTAGCCTCGCAAGGGATATCAATCACATGAGTCCATAGAAATATTAAGGAAACAACTCAAATATATATAAGATTGCACATCTAACAAATATTTACATGAAATATACATAGCCAGTCCTCAACTATAGTCAAACACAGAGTACAGTAACCTGGGCCATCCCCCGAGGAGAACAAAAGTAAAGATCACACTACTGGTGGTGAGGGTCCAACTCCACTACGACGCGACTCCGAACTAGATGAAGAACGAGAAGCCTCCTGCTCTCCCTCACCTGGAAGAAGTAGGGTTGTGCCTCATGAGTCACAGGCTCAGTAGGGAAACTCCCCAAAAGCCGCGGAAAACCAAACTCACAAGTGCGTAACAAGAAGCTACACTAGCAATTTATAGAAATAGCTACACGTGGTATTAAAGCTGTAAATAACAATTATCTCATGCTATTAACAGAATCACCTTTAATAAGTAAACGATAAACCTCGTCCAAGTGTACTTGCTAAAGTAGAAAACGCCACACTCGGTCACGAAGACTGGTTCGCGACACGAGCAACTAACCCAGACAAACCACATAGGTCTACCTCTCAGTCTCGCAGCCACAGACGAAAGGTCCAGCTGCCGCTCCACCACAACAAATCAAAGAACTGTGGAGACCAACCAACACCACTCTTGCGGACCACACTACCGTAGACCCATGCCTGACACCTTTAGGGACTCCAGCCTGAGCTCCCTAAAGTGAGGCACTGGAAAACAGGACTAGTTGGGCCCCACTACGTCTACTGGTGTCCGTAACCCCCAACCACGAGCACGCTACAAGCGACCAAACACAAACTCTCATAAGTCATTGTCCCTCTGTCGTCTTTCCCACGATTGGACGTGCAACTCTACACAATAGTGAGGATGTCTAGGAAGACGACACAGACCTCGACGTACACAAGTACCGAAATAAGCCCCGAGCACTAACGTGTCTGGCTCACACAAAACCTGGGGCTCCCACTGGAGAGGTTACCATGGTAGGCGTCGTACTACTCGCCACGCACACACAAACTACGTGAACACCACACAAACCATGGGAAAATCACGTTCTTTGAACTCCATAAGCACCAATGCACCGCTTACCATTTCCATGCACAATAAACAAGGACAATCTGATAATTACATAACCAAGCACAAGCCATTGCCATTGGAATCCTGAACGCGATGGGGTCCACTGTCGCCTTCAGAATGTGACGCCTCTATACGACGTGTTATGAAGAAGAACACGATGGGTCGGGCTGTCACGTTCTGATCACGATAGTCAGGTCCGTCGCCTTCACAGACAGTGACCTAATTTCGGGGTTCCATCTCTGGAATCCCCTACAAACGTATAAACCACCATAAAACCGAAGTATTCATACTTAAACCACTACACTAACATGCTATCTACCATCTATAACAACTATAACAAGCTAAATATGCTTCACATGCGATTCACGACGAGAAACAGGGCAGAATCTCCCTACCCTCGCAAAGAACGCGTAGAACGGCGATACCTCGGTGTCTCCCCCGCTCTGTACCACGTCCTCGCGGCGAGAGCATGCCAAATCTGACTCCAAAATGTCAAATTTCCTAAGAACCAGCGAAATCTCCTCCCCCATGCCGAATAGAGCTTGCTGGGCTCTTTTTGGCCTACCTAGGTTAAGAGAATTTCGCAGTTGAGAACGTGATGTACCCTATCATCATGACCTGAACACGACGTAGGAGGTCGTCGCCTTCTCAACGCGGACGTTAGCAAGACACCCACCGCGTGACACGTGGCTGACATGCAGACGAAGACTCTCTAGTGGAGGTAACCAGAATGCGACACCCAGGACCGTCGCGTTTAGAACGGACGCCCAGCTCTGTCGCATTCACAAACAGTGAACCAGTGAGTGCTTTGGGCCTAAACTCTTGGCCCATGAAGCCTCGCAACATGCCAAACACCTCAAACACAGACTATGGGCCACACATTGGCTACCACAACCGCTATACCCCGATCTAAACGGTCAATATGC
Source organism: Colocasia esculenta (assembly GCA_014218235.1). NCBI lineage: Eukaryota > Viridiplantae > Streptophyta > Magnoliopsida > Alismatales > Araceae > Colocasia > Colocasia esculenta. The sequence goes on from CM024762.1 coordinate 85,522,083, forward strand.
TACATTACTATCACCTAAAAGAAATTTCGTCCCCGAAATTTAGAAAGAAAGCTTGACACAAAAAT